>JAHBCN010001666.1:0-109878 GCA_019359885.1 Listronotus oregonensis | reverse complement strand
AAATTTATTAAGTAATGCAGATATCAAGCCGTAAATGAAAAGGGTCTGGGCCACTCCACATGGCGGCATTCCGTGGTCAAAAGACGTTGCTTTATTACGTTAAATCGTGGTGCAGCAGTAATGTTAACTCAAAAACTGTTACATTTGCAGTAAAACCCCATAAAGTTTTTGTAAAAGTTTTTTGAGTAATGCGGTATCAACGCGTAATAAAAAAGGTTTTAGCCACCCCACAGGGGGGAAAATTGGGTCAAGAAGACGTTGCTTTATTACTGTTAAATCTGGTGCAGCAGTAAATCTAAGACCAAATCAAAAACGATTACATTTTGCACAAAGGGGCCCAAAAAAAATTTGTAAAAGTTTATTGATTAATGCAGTTTAACGCGAGTTTTTGGGATCCACTTGCGGCAATTGGGTCAGAAGACGTTGTTTATATTGAAAACTGGTGCACAGTAAATGCGCCCAAAAAATCAAAACCGCTTTACATTTGCATAAGGGCCACAAAAATTTAATAAGTTTTTAAATTATAATGCAGATATAACGCGTAGATTGGGGTTTTATGCACTCCCCAGCGGCCCCGGTAAAAAAGACGTTGTTTATTATGTTAAACGTGGTGCATAGTAAATGAAGGCCAAATTCAAAACGCTTTCATTGGCAGTAAAACCAAAAGACATTTAATATTTTTTTAAATTTAAAAGCAATTTAACCGTGATGATTGGTACCACCCAAAAGGCTGCCCGGTAAAAAGACGTGCTTTATTTTGTTAAATCGTGGTGCAGAAGTAAATGTGGGACAAAAATAAGAAACTCCTTTCATTGGCAGTGCAAAAGGCCATAAAGACTTGTAAAATTTATTAAAACTAAGCAATTTAATGCCGTAAATGATAAGGGGGTAGCCACCCACATGGCTGCTTCCCCATGGTCAAAAGCCTTGCTTTATTTGTTAAATCGTGGTGCAAGTAAATTTTAAAACAAAAAAACCCCTTTTATTGGGCAGTGAAAAAGGGCCCAAAAATTTTTATAGTTTATTGACATAATGCAGATTTAACCTAAATAAAAGGTGGCATCACGGCGCATTCCTGGTAAAAAGACTTGCTTTATTACTGTTAAATCGGGGTGCACAGTAAATGAGGAAAAATTAAAGAAACCTTTTTAAATTGCAGTAAAAGGCCCAAAGAATTTAATGGGTTTATTAGATCATAATGCAGATTAAGCCGTAAATAGGGTTTTGGCATAATGGCGCATTCCTGGTCAAAAGACGTTGCTTTATTACTGTTAAATCGTGGTGCAGCAAAAAATGCAAGAGAATAAAAATACTGCTTTACATTTGCAGTGGGGGGCCCCAAAAAAGACATTGAATTAGTTTATTAGATAAAAATGGATTTAAGCCGTAATGAAGGTTAGGCACTCCAATGGCGGCATTCCTGGTCAAAAAGACGTTGTTTTTTGTTAAATCTGGTGCAGCAGTAAATGCTAAGACCAAAATCAAAAACTTTTTTACTTTTGCAGTGAAAGGGGCCAAAAGACATTGAATAAGTTTATTAGATCATAATGCAGATATTAATGCCGTGAATGAAAGGGGGTTTAGCGCACCCAAAATGGCGGCTTTCGGTCAAGAGGACGTTGCTTTATTACTGTTAAATCGTGGTGCAGCAGTAAATGCTAAGACCAGAATCAAGACCTGCTTTACTTGTGCAGTAAAAAGGGCCACAAAGACATTGTAATAAGTTTATTAGATCATAATGCAGATATAAGCGTGATGATGAAGGGGGGGGGCACTCCAATGGCGGAATCGGGTAAAAAAGACGTTTTTTTATTACTTTTTAAAATGGTGCAGCAGTAAATGCTAAGCCCGAACTAAAATTCTGCTTTATTTTTGGGCAGTGAAAAGGGGCCCAAAAAAGACATTGTAATAAGTTTATTAGATCAAAATGCAGATATTAATGCCGGGGATGATAAGGGGGCCCCCACATGGCGGCATTCCAGGTCAAGAAGACGTTGCTTTATTACTGTTAAATCGTGGTGCAGAAGTAAATGCTAAGACCAGAAATCAAGAAACTGCTTTACATTTTGCAGTAAAAGGGCCCAAAAAATTGTAATAAGTTTATTAGATCAAATGCAGATATCAACGCTGTAGATGATAAAGGTTGTAATGCAGTCCATTAGCGGCTTTTTGTGGTCAAGAAGACGTTGCTTAATTACTGTTAAATCGTGGTGCAGCAGCCGAACATAAGATACTGCTTTAACTTTGCAATGCATAGAAAGACATTGTAATAAGTTTATTAGACCGTACTAGGGGAAAATGGCGTTTTTTTTATATTAGTATTTTTATTTTTTAAAAACTTTTTTACGTTTAATCGATATTACGGTAATTTAATTATTTATATAAACTTAAAGTGTTTTAAATCCCCAATTATAATAGTAAATGGTGAATATGAATTTTGGTTTCTCTAAGATGATTTTAAGGGTAAGTGAAAAATTCTATTTGTCCTTCCAATTGAAAAAAAATTTTTGCTAAGTCAAGCAACCATGGTACGGTCAGTAATCGGATGAATGACTGCTAGCAAACACCGGTGAAGTTGTGTGGTTTGGTTTACAATACATTATAGATTTTGTCTGGTGACATAACCCACACAGGAGAGTATAGAGATAGTAGTATATTGTGAAATAAAGGAAATAAAAACAGTTTATCAGTTGAGACAAATTTATTTATCAAACAATCTTTGTTGAGTTTTTTTCCAAAAGGGCTTATTTTAGAGAATATACCAGCAAATAAATATTAAAATGGGTAGGGACATTTATCGGCAGAAACCTGCTACCACGAATTTTTGGGACTACTACTATACATTTTAATGGGGATAGTGGAGTTCAAAAAAAGTCAAAAAGCCAATGCAAAAAAAATTTTATAAAACAAAAAAAAAAAGTTTTTTAAATTCTTAAAAAAAAAAATTATGTAAAATTTTTAATAAGATAAATGAAAAGGAGATAAAACGAAAACGAAATTTTTTGATAAAAATTTCGGCCCAAAAAGGGGGAAAAAAATATTGTTTTTATTATTGTGACATTTATTTTATTTAGTTAATCCCAAATCACCAAATTTTGTGAAAACCCAAAAATTTAAAAATAATAATTTTATTTTTTTCAGTGGTATACCTAAAAAAACCCCTGAAAATTTTTTTTTTTGATTATAACTTGAAAAAATTTTTTGAAAAAAATTTCTGTCAAAAAGGGGGAATTTTTTTTTACTATTGTGATATTTTTTTTTTTTTTTTTTTTATTTTATTTCTTTAAAAACCTAAATCACTCAAATTTTGTAGAAAAAACCCCAAAAAATTAAAAAATTATAATGTTTAAATTTTTTCAGTGGTACCTTGAAAAAACCTTTTTTTTGATTATGCCGAAAAATATTTTATTTAGACAAAAATATTATAACACTTTAAATAAAGGTCTTGTTAAAATACATAGTTTATGTAATAAAGCTTCATTTTTTTATTTTTTTTGAGATATTGACTTTTTTAAATTTAAAAAATTGTTCAAATCAAATCAATCAAATCAAAAATGCTTTTTTGTCTTTAAAAATATACATTTTTATGGACTTGGGGTTTTATATTTTTGTGTGCAGGGCCTCTCTAATAAAAAATACAAGGCAGAGTAAATTTTTTTTTAAAATGGACGACAGTTTTTCTCGGTAGGATTCCCACATGAAACGTAAAGCTTTCTTCTGGAGTACAAACACGATTGAAATAGCAGCCTACTACAGAAACCCCAAAAGCAATTCCATATCTTAGGTGAGATTCCCCAAGGAAAAATAGACAGACTTGTCAGTGACTGTCCCAGCGCACTGGAAACCCCCCCGACCGCAGCGCCAGAAGCAAGGTTTTTATTCAATTTAGAAACATGTTCATTGTTTTTTGGGGGCTTTTTTTAAAAAAAAAAAAAAAAAAAAAAAAAAAAAAATATATAAAAAAAAACCGAAAAATTTGGTCAATTGTTAATATGAAATTCGGTTTCCCCTTTTTTTTTCTGTTTGCTGTAAAGGGGGGGTTTTTTACTAGATTCGTGTTCAGCGGAAAAAATACGCCAGAAAATATTAGTCCGACAACCAGCACAAACCCCTTTTTTGTGGACCTGTGTTATCGAGATTTCTTAAAATCGGCTCTTAGAATGTGAAGGTGTTATGCCTATGTGTTTAATGCCGTTATAAATCTACGTATTTTTCAATACATTTGGGCTGTTTTTTTTCTTTTTTTTTTAAAAAATTATTTCTTTAGAAATCATGTAGAAAAATTTTTTTACAAATACTGACATTTAATTTTTATAAAAACAAAGCATTCGCCGAAATTGGCCCAAATGTGATATTTATTTTTTTAAATAAATAAGGTTGTGAGCACTTAAAGTATAAATGTTTTTAAAAGTTAAAATTAGATTAAAAATATAAAATCTATGAAAAAAAAAATAGGGTCCCATGAAAAAAAATAAAGTCGATAATGGGGCCAAAAGACGAAACTTCGGGGGGAAATTTTTTACCCTTCAAACTATTTTCCGCAAAAAAACACTCTTGACTAGACTATTTAAAACGGATAAAAGATAAAATCGTTTCTTGTTGAAGGGCAAAAATCCTTCCGGTCCTTTGCCAAAAACATTAACAAAATTTTTGTACAGATGCTTTTTACACCTAACTTTTGAAGTTAAAATTTTTCTACCTTCAAAAAAAAAATAGTATAAAATATAAAAATAGGTATGCAATATTAACTTCATTATAACACTCACTTTTTACCCAAGGTAATAAAAAAATTTACTATAAACTTATAAAATTTTTTTAATATGTACCTGTATTGCAGCCCCAAAAAAAAAAAAAATGATTTTCAAAAAATCGGAGGAACCCTAAAAAAAAATTTCGTCTAAAGTTTTTTTTGCTTATGTACATTACTCTAAATCCCAATTAAGAAATTAAATCCTTCTAAAGATTACCCAAACAGCATAAAATTCTGGACAAAGTTTCACCTTAAAAAAACAATCCATTTATCCCCATAAATTAACTACGCAATTATCATAACCCAAAAAAAAATACAATACGTTTTCAAAGTAGATTAAAAAAATGTACAGTAGCTATTTGATAAAACTGTAAAATAATAAAATTTTACCTTTTTCCACAAACTCAACGAGCCACTATAGCCCCCTAAGATTTTAATGAAGAAAAAAGGGTTCCTAAAATTTACGTGGTGTAATCCTTCTTCAAGAAAACATAAGTATTAAAAATATACGGATAACGTAAAAAAATTACCCAAAAAAAACGTACTAAAATTAGCACAAACAAACGGGAAATTTACTTAGGCATTTTTAACAACCCCCAAAAAAAGGGTTAAAAATCAGCTTTTAAAATTGTCTAAGGTGGGTTTTCTCTTTGGTGGGGCAGCAGGAGAGAGAGGGGTTTCCCCAAGCAATTTTCCCCCCAGCAGCATTTTTCTGTCCAGGTCAAATTGGGGGTACCAACCCCTTCTTTTATAATTCTACCAACTTACACACGATCCATAAAAAGGCCTTTTCATAGACGGGTCACTGGGGTATTTTGCGATGCTTTTTAAGGCCTCTAAAACCAGGAACTCCCCGAAAACTTACAAACAACCCACGTTCACCCCCCAAAAAATAATCTCGAAATCCAGATATAACCGGTTTGTGTAAAAAACTTTCTAAAAATAAAGATTTAGAAATCACTCTCGACTTCGAGCCCCCCTCCCATGGTACCAAGCAGCGTTGTTGCTACCAATTTGCCAGTCATTTTAGCCAAAAAGAAAAAGAAGAAAAAAAGGCTGTTCACCTTAAACCTGACTTTTTTAAAAAAACGTAAATTTTCCAAAATAAAAAAACAAAACAAAGATTTATGAATATACATAATTCAAAAGGAAAACAATAAAAAATACTCCACACGGTTTCAAAAACAACCATCAACATGTCAACGACCCCTGAAAAAAAAAGGTAATTAAAACCAATCAAACACAAAACTTCCCCCACCCCAAAAGCTGGTTTATAAACCAAGGGTGATAAACTTAACAAGGAGCACTTGATCCCATTTGCCCATATATGCCGATTTAAATGTCAATTCGTTTTTGGACGAATTTTTCCCCTATTGTTTTGTTTACAATCTTAATTTTCCCCAAGTAGTATACAATACGGATCTAATAGTAGGTGAACACCCAAATTTTTTTTTAAAAGTTGAATATTTAACAAAAATTAATAAAATAAATCTATTTCTGGGCAATACTGCGACGTCACAAACATAACCTTATCTGCGGACAAAAAGTAAAAAAAAAAACACTCCTTTTAAAAAGTTTCCAAAACCCTTGGGTATAAACAACATGTCAGACTATCCCCCCTGTTTTCCTCTTTTGGGGGTATTTATGAAAAAGGGTTTTTTTTAAATAGAAAATTGTTATAGTTCAATTTTTGAACTGTAAAAAAAAAAAAAAAATTTTAAGGGTTTTTTTCCAGTGGCTGTATTTCCCTTAAAAATGGTCGTACGGAAATTTCTTAAAGTTTCTTTTTTTGAGATCGTACAAAAAAAAAAAATGAAAACAAATTTAAAAATCTTAATAAATACCAAAAAAATCGAAATTTTTTCGTTATATTTTTCAGCTTTAATTTTTTTTTTAAAAACGATTCGACTTTTTTCTCGCTGAAATATGAAACTTTGAATGGTAAAGGATCTTTTGTCTTTAACCCAAAATATCTCAAAACCCCCTGATCGCACAAGAAAAGAAAGGGGGGGTTTTGAAAACTTGAATAAATTCAGCTAGGTTTTTTTTTTTATTTTTTTTTTTTCTTAAATTTTTAAAAAATCAAGAATAAAAGGGTTTTTTATGGCTTTTGGGATGCCCCCGGCATCAGCATTAAAAAGGGGACCACGGGGGGTTCCCCGGTTTTGGGTTTTTTGTGTGTGTAAGTGTGTGTGTGTGTGTGTGTGAAAAGGGGGAAAAAAAAAATTTTCAAAAAAATTAGTTCTGTTATTGCCCCCCTTTTTTTAAAAAAGGCTGCCAAGCGTTTAGCCATATTAATGCAGCGGGCAATCTGAGGTTGTCGAATGGTTTCCAAATTTCAGAAGGGGACGTTTAATGCGGCCAAGTTCTGCAGATCTGCATCTCTTTGCGCAAACGACCCCTTATGCCCCCTTTCTAGATGGGGTTGGGGGGACTCATTGGTGGGTGCCGCAGAAAATGATGTCGTTCAAAAAAGGGCCAAAGGGTGTTTGCTGTGTGGGGCCTGGGGTTTTTCCTTAAAAAAAAAATGCCCTGTTGCCGTTTTACGAGTTCCGGTTTAAAATTTTTTTAATATAGCGCTGAGCTGTTAAGTTTTCCCCAACCCCAAACCCCTGCCGTTCCCCTTTTTGGGCGAAATTGGGGCGGGCAAAAATTTGGGAACCCCCGTTCTCCACAAAAAACGCCAAACAAGCGGACATCGGTCACTCCCATGGGGGCCGGGGGGTCGTCACTGAATAAAACATTTTTCCCCTTGTCTTAATGTCCAAGGCCGATGGGGTAATCATACGCAAAAAAGGGGTCGGCGATTTCACTGTCAAAAATGGGCACACGATTAGGATGTCGGCTTTTTGGGTTTTTTGCGAAGAGGGTTAAGAGTTCGGAAAGAAATGTTTCGTACTTGGTATCGCTGTCGCTGTGGTTGCTGTTGTACTCGTTTTAAAAATTTTCCACTATGTTCGCATTAATAAGGGCTCACGTCAAAAAGGCGGACAATTGCCCGATCATCGCGGGCAGTCGTGCCCCATGGCGACATTGTCCAGGGCGACGATTAATTTTGGGTTTTTCTTCAATTTTTCGCGCATACGTTCGAAATACGTGGGGTTGACTAACACCCATCCGGATGGCAACGCCCCTTGGATGTAACCTGTTTTAAGCAGAGTGATCAATCGAGCAACCCCCTCTTTGAAAAAGGGCCCTCAACCCCTGTTCGGAAAAAAAGATAATTTTTTTTTTTTTTGAAAAAATTTTTGTTTTTTTTTTTAATTAAAAAAGGAAAAAAAATTTTTTTTGCGTTGTAAAGTTCAGAAAATTAACGACAACCAATTTCTAAAAAACGTGTAGATCGAGTTCGAAATCCGATTGGGTTTTTGGTGTGTTTTTTTAAAATTAATTAAAATTTTAATTTTTAGTTAGAGTTTAAAAACGTTTTTGGGTTTAAAAAAAATTTTTTTTAAAATTTTTTGGAGTAATTTTTTAAAGTAATTTTTTCCCCTTTCACCACACACGCACTCTTTAAAAAAAAAGTTTGGAGTCATTAAATATGGAGGAATTCAAAAATTTTTGGGCCCACACACACCGCCCCCACACACACACACACACACACCCCAAAAGGCAAAGACCGGGTAACCTCCACGTGATACGCTTTAAGTAATGCTGATGCCGGCGGTATTTTTTTTAAAAATTTTTAGAGTCATTAAAAAAAAATCAAAATTTAAAAAAAAAAAATTGTTTTTTTTTATTTATTTTTTTTTTTCATAAATATAAATACTTTATCAATAAAAATGAAAAAAATTGGAAAACATTTTTTTTTTGAATGCTGTTAAAGATTATGATCTTTAAAAAGAAAATTATCGTCATATTTAATTAAAAAAAAAAAAAAAATTGATCAAAAAAAAAAAAAAAAACGGCTCGATCAATTAAAAAAAAAAGGAAATTTTGTGGGCATTTGAACTAAAAAAAGCACATTAACATTACGGTTTTTTTTTCGATATTTCCAATTGGGCCCCCCCAATTATCCCAAAAGCCACCCAAACCCTTTTTTTTCCTTTTTTTTTAAATTAATGAAAAAAAAAAAATTTTTTTTTTTTAAACCGTATCTTTTTTTTAAAGGGTTATGCTTAATTAAGATTGGCCAAACAAGCTTTGTTTCATATTTTTCTAAAAAAAATTGGAGTTATTTTAAAATATTAAATATTACCTATTTTATTCTTATAAGCAAGTTAAAAACTAAAATATCTCAGAATCCATGAGAAGGGTATTTAATTTTTCCTTTTATGTAGAATAAAGCAGAGAAGGGGTTACCATAAAATAAATTATCAATATATTAAAAAAAAAAATATGACGAAACAACGGTATAAAATAAAAAAATTTCTCGAAGTTCTTCCACTGATCCATAATAGATAGAAATATTAAAGATTTAAAACCCCCCTATTTACTTTTCTTGTGCGATCAGCGGTTGCTGAGATATTGATAGTTAAAGACAAACAGATCCTTTTCCATTCAAAGTTCGATATCAAAAGGAAAAAATTGGTCGTATCAAAGTTCACAAAAAAGAAATTTAAAAAAGCTAAATAAACAAGTTATCCACCCATATAGTGGTTTAGTTAATTTTTTTTTTCCCGGTTCGTAACAATAAAAAATTTTTTTTTTTGGTATTCATTAGGATTGAACGAAACACGGCTTAAAATTTTTTTTGAAAACCCCCAAAAAATACAAACTTTAAGCTTTAAAATGTTTTTGTTTCTTTTTTTTTAATTCCCTTTCGACCTTTTAAAAAGGGAAAAACACAAAAAAACCCTTTCAAAATTTGAATTTTTTTTTTTATCCTATATATATATATATATAAAATATATATATATATATAATATATAATATATATATATATATATATATATATATATATATATATATATATATATATTTATTATATATATATATATATAATATATATATATATATATATATATATATATATATATATATATATATATATATATATATATATATATATATATATATATATATATATATATATATATATATCCGGTGTTTCTAATTCGACTCTCACCATTGGGATTTTGGGGAAAATAGGGGGGATACAAAAAATGGTTAAATTGGGGGAAGGGGGATTTATGGGACCAACAATATACCGTTTAGAAAGTTTGAAAAATTTCCCAGAATTCCCCGGGGATATCCGGAAAAAAAATTTTGGGGGAAAAACGTTTTTTTTTTTCCCCCGGGTTTTTTTTTTTCAACAATTTTAAAAAAAAAATAATACATTTGCATTGTCATTTTTTTCCCCTCTATCGAATGGTGTTCATATTTTTTTCAACTGACTTTTTTTTTTTTGCGTAACCATCATAAAATTTTTTTTTTTTTTATGGACGCCATATGGGAATTCCACAAATTTGAATCCCCCTTTTTTTCACATTTTCAACGATGATCATAATTTTTCCCCTTTTTGCCTGGAAAATCCAAAAAAATTTAAATAGAATATTTTTATAACGAAAAGGGGTTTTTTTTTCAAATCGGTGACGTGTAAATGACATTCTGTGTTTACTGTCAGTTGTGGTGTCGTTAAAAATGGAATTCACCAATAAAAAAAAGAGATAGGGGAAAATTTTTAAAAAGAATGATAGGAACAGTGTGAAAACATCGGAAGTGTAAAAAAAATGGAAAATGTACCCTTTAAATCGTACCCCAGAGACGACAACCTCACCCCAACTTTATTCAAATTTTGGGGTAGAAACCTCGCTGGGGTATGGTTCGTTTAAAAACCCCGACAAAAATATGGGGACAGAAGGGGGTGAGGAAAGAAAAAAAAAACATCGTAAATGGGGTATAATTAATGTTAACATTCGTTTTGGGGCGCAAAGTCCCCCAATCGATTATCTATTGGAAAAAAAAGTTGACGAACGCGGAATTTTTAAATACTGGGCAGGGGCGACTTTATGACTTAGTTCGAATTTGGGGAAATTTGTTACTTTGCGATCAACTGTAAAAATATTAAACCGTTTATAAAAAAATAATACGTATTTTGTAGATAAATACGAATCCAGGAAAAAACCCCCGCCAGATACACACTGATTTGGATGTTTCTTCGCACACGTCTTTTGGGGGAGAGACCCCGGAAAAAATGGTTTCAAATGCTACAAAATCCACATATCGCAAAAACTCCCCCGGTGATTCTAAAAAGGGGATTACAATTTTGGCTACAAAGGCGACCCGTTTTTTTCCGTTTCTAAAAAATGTTTTTTGGGGCAGATGAGAGCTCTTTCACCAATTGTGGAATATTTAATCGAAACAATGAACACATTTAGAGCATAAACAATCCCCGGCAGTTTCGAAATTACGCCCCCCAAGTGCGTTCAGTCTTAATGTCTGGGCAGGCATTTATAAAAATAGAATTTTGGGACCTCATTTTTCAAGGAAATTTGGGGAAGCTGAAATGTATTATCAGTTTTGACGTCAATTTTTGAAGACTATTTGGACGATTTACCATTAAAAAACAAAAACATTTTTTTGGTTCCAACACGATGGTGCTCCACTTCACAACACAAGACAAGTATCTGATTATCTTTCCGAAAGGTTTGGTGAAAAGGGGGTTTTGGGGAAAATGGGCCGGTCAGATGGCCAGCTGGGTCTTCATATCTCAATGTTCTCGATATTTTTTTTAATGGGGTACTTTAAAAAAATCGAATTTATGGGCAAGGCGAATCCAAAAAATATCGAGGAACTTCAACAAAACATCTTTGGGGGAGTTTGGAAGATTAAGAAGGAGAAAAAAAATCCCAGTTAATAAAATAGGGGAAAGAGTGGCGTTTTTTTTTAAAAATGAGGGGAAAACATTTTGAACATTTGTTAAATTTTTTTTTTTTCTAGTTTTTAGTAATTTTCTTTTTTTTTAAACCATTCGGTTGCCATTTTTTTTTTTTAGAGGTTTTAAACGAACCATACTCAGCGAAGTTTAAAACCAATAATTTGAATAAAGTTCGATGAGGTTGTCGTCCCCGGGATACGAGTTAAGATACACTTCCCGATGTTTTCACACTGTTCCTATCATTCTTGAAAAAAATTTTTCCATATCTTTTTTTTCTTCATTGGTAATTTCCCCTTTTTTACCGACACCAAATGACAAAACACAGAATTTCATTTAAGGTCCACCTTTTGAAAAAAAGCCAAAGTTAAAAAAAACCCCCAAATTTTTTCGGTTTTCCCCAAAACAAGGGAATTTTAATATCCTTTAAAAAAATGTGAAAAAAGGGGGCCATTCAAATTTGTGGAATTCCCATATGGCGTCCAAAAAAAAAAAAAAGTTGATGATGGTTACGGAAAAAAAAAACGTCGAGTTGCAAAACTATGAACACCATTCGATAGAGGGGGAAAAAAGTGACAAGGCAAATGTATTATTTATTTTGGAATTCTTTAAAAAAAGAAACCCAGGAAAAAAATTAAACGATTTTCCCAAATTTTTTTTTTTCCGGATACCCCCCAATTACTCGGAATTTTAAATTTTCAAACGGTATATTGTTGGTCACATAAATGCCCAACTTTGCCCCATTTAACCATCTTCGTATCTCCTATAGTTTCCGAGATCCCAATGGGGGAAAAGTAAATTTGGGGAAAAACCCCCCCGGGATATATATATATATATATATATATATATATATATATATATATATATATATATATATATATATATATATATATATATATATATATATATATATATATATATATATATATATATATATATATATATATATATATATATTTTTATATATATAAACGGAGTGTTCCCTTTTATAATATCGCCATCACTTCCAATTTTTCCCGATTTTAAAAGGGGAATGCCATTATTAAAAATCGATATATGATGACAGAATTTTCATTTAAAAAAATTTTTAAAACATGATTTGGTTTAAGGAAAATAGAAGGTTGGGGAAAGATTCTTTGTCACCCGGTTTTAAAAAGGGAAAAGTCACTCATTCATTCGTTCATTTATACACTGACTAATAAAAAAATTTAAAAAAATTTTTAATCTATGAAGATGAAGTTTTGGGACGGAGGTAGATTATGAATGGGGGACGATGCTAAGAAAATTTATTGGGGAAAATTTATAGGAACCCCTTTCTGGTTGATTTAGAACTAAAAAAAATATATGTAGGCTAATAATTACGCCTTTTTTTTTTTAAAATTTTTGTAATTAAACCTTTTTGGGGGGTTTAAAAAGGGGATAAAAATTTGTATAGAAAACTTTATATTTTAAAAGTTTTAGATGGGGGAAATTGGAAAAAGGTTTTTATTAACCAGAAAAATACAACTGGTATTATTTTTGAAAGTTCATTCCATAAGGGGTTGAAAGGGGGGGAAAACAAATTTGAATGAAAATTCCCTTTTTTTTAGACATAGAACAAAAAAAAATTCAATTATACAAAAAGGGATATGTTTGAAAAAATTTTTAATATCAGGCAAGAACTGAAAAAAAAAAAATTAAAAAAACATGCAAGCAAGCCGCGGGTGAAAGCTAGTTTTTTGATATTGATTGACTTAACTTGAAAAATTTGACGTAAAAAATGTGTTATAAAATTATGTAAAATATTTTCGAAACCCCCGTATATATAATATTATTTTTTTTGGGGGGTATAAATACTTATATTTTTTTAGAAAAATAACCCCTTTCCGGTGGCTAACTTTTCAAAATTAATTTGCTCTGGGGTTTAACAACTAATCCCGTTTAAAAAAGATTAAATCAAGGGGGGGTGGTTTGTGAGGAAATTTTTTTTGTCTTGTTTTTAAAAAAAATTTTCTTAATTATTTCATAGAAAAAAATTTTTTTTGTTTGTTTCAAACTCAGGCCTTGTTTTTTCCCCCCCCGTTTTTTGAGTATGTTTAAAGGGAAAACCTTTTTTGTCACACTGGGGTAACTAATAAGACAAACGGCTTTTTTTTGGATAGAATAAGGGTTTTAAAAAACGCTTTTTCTCCATATAAAGATGTTTCAAAAAACATGGGTCCATGCGTTAAGATTTCTTGGCCAGCAACAAGCTTTGTTTCATTTTTTTTATGTAAAATTAGGTTATTTTAATATTAAATATTACCTATTTTATACCTATTAAGCAAATTGAAACAAAAAAAATCTTAGAACCATGACATTTATTGTGGTATTTCAAGTACCTGTGTAGAATAAAAGAGAATGGGTACTATAAAATAAATTATTAATATATTATCAAAAAAATTATAAAAAACAACGGAAAAAAATAAATAAAATTTCTTGAAGTTCTTTCACTGATTCATAATAGTAAAGTCTAGCAAAAAGCTGCATTTCAGTCAGTGTTCTAAATAAACTAAGTTTCATTCAAAAAAAATCCAGTTTTAAAATAAAGGGGAAAAGGGGCAATTTTTTTTTTTTACCCCAGTATCTTAATTTTAAAAGGTTTTGGTGAAAATGCCTATAAAATTTTTTTTGTCTTATTCTTGACCAAGCAATTTGTGTTGTCTCATTTTTTGAAATACCCTGTATAGGAAAAAAAGCCCCTTCCATAATCCTAAGTTTTTTAATTTAATTTAAAAAAAAAGCCGTTTGTCTTATTAATGACCCCGGGGGTTACGAAAACTTTTTCCCCCCACAAACTGTTGAAAATCTACTTTTTTTAAAACAGCTTCTGCCCAAAAAATTTTAACCCCCAATAGAATTTCACATCTAAAAACAAAAGTGCCACTGTTACGCCCCCCCTTCACATTTTTTTTGGAGACGATTTTCCTTTTTTCCATCCCTAGAGAAAAAAAATTTTTTTTGTTCGAATAGCGAGAGTTGTACAATCTGAAGCGCCCTTAGAGGTTTGAGATCGTCAACGGACCCCCAGTCAACGACTATTCCCCAGTAATTTGGATCGGATTCAAGATTCACGTTAGCAACATGGTCGATCTGGAACCTGCTGAAGGTAAACCAGGGGGGGGTGGGGGGGGAAAAATTTTTTCATCAGTATTTAAATAATTTGCTAAACAATTTATTATTATATTTCATAGCCACGGCATCTTGGTTATGATAAAATTCTATAAAACATATTTTTACTTTTTGGAATAAACGTCTCCCGAATTTAACCCCAAAAATTATTTTTTTGATTTATATCGGTTTAAGGTAAACAAAAATGGTTTTTTGCTTTCTTTTACATAAAAAAAACCCACATTTTTATTAAGTTCTGGTATTTCCCCCAATGTTTACGTAATAAAGTAAAATATTTTCAAAAATTGGGAATACATAATTTTTTATTTTGATAAGAACTACTTAAAAAAAAATTTTTTTGAAATAAAAAAAAAGCATATCTGTTTTTAAAAAAGGTTTTTTTTTTAAAGAGAACTGGGGGTCCCAAAATTTTTTAAATTTAATTTGTACCTTTATAAAAAAGGGGAAAAAATCATTCAAAAAGGGTGGCCCCAAATACGTTCCAATATTGAAGGAGGTCATTCGATGAACAATTTTTAAAAAAAAGATCATATGATTATAGGTCCGCAAATGATTGCTTGAGGATACAAGGTGCTAAAATTCGCATTTTTTTTTTTTTTACCAGAAAGACCTTATCCTGACATTAAAACTTGGTACATGATAATATTCTAATTCAAAAAAAATACCCCCCCCTTTAAATTATAAGTAATTGCGATTTTTCCTGTTTATTTTATGGGGAATACATATTAAAATTTTTAATCTTTTTTTAAAAATTTTGTATCAATCTATTAAAAAAAAGGGAATAAAATATAAAAATAAGTTCCGATATCTAAACTGTTTTTGGGGGTTTTTAAAATTTTTTAAAGAAATTAAAAAAAAAATATTTTTTTTTTGTAAGAAATGATACAAAATTTTCAGGTCAACTTAAAAAAAAAATTTTGAGTTTTACATTTTTAACATTTTCCTGTTTTTCCCCCCAACATAAAACTTATTTTCTGATTTTTTTTGGTTTCCCCGGTTTAAAAAACCCTGTATTAATTAAAAACCCCCGTATATGTGCACAAAAAAAAAAAGTTATAAAGGGGGGGCCAAATTGATTAGAAAAAAACAACTATTTCCCCCCAAACCCCCGGGGCGATTCCAAATTATACTAGTTCTTGATATTTTTAATAAAAAGTATACGTTATGCAGTTTTTTTATTTAATTTAGAAGGAAAACATGAAATTGAAAATTATTTAATTATTCTTAGAATTACGGATTTTGGTAAGCATTGCATCTAATCATCTTATGTTATAGTAGCAATGTCAGATTTGTATTAAAAATTTCCCCAATTTAAAAAAAATCCAATGTATAATCTTTTATCAAGCGAACGGGTTTTTCTTTTTTTTTCTTTTAAAAATGGGGAAACCAGATTTTACAAAAACATATTGAACCAAAACACGAATGAAAAAAATTCAATACATTTTTTAAATTTTTATAATTACCTTGGGGTCCAAGCCCGGGGAAATTTTGACGGAAAAATGCCCCCCCTTTTTCTTTTAGAAATATTAACGCAGCGAAAAAATATCTTCGTTTTAAAATAAGATGGTGTGACGTCATTGCCTTTTTCGTCTTTATTTGATCCTATTAAGTACTATAAACTGTGGTTAAAAAAAAACGGGATTTATCAATACCCCTTAAAAAAAGAAAAGGCCTGGGGCCCAAATAAATTAGGGTGACGTCATCACATCTAGGCCGGATTTTTTTTCCATATAAAATGTCGTTGAGCGTGGTGGCGTACAGCGTTGTTTTTCTATTAAAATTGTACTAGATCTATTACAATTAGACACTGACTATTACGTTATTACTACAATAGCTAAAATCCGAATAACCGATTATTTTTTTCATAAAAATCTTGTTTAATCAATGAAACCCAACAGCACTCAAAGCCAACCAAAATTTTAAAAAAATGTAATCTAGTACAATCTAAAAATTTTTTTGGGAGCAATTTTAGTACATTTTTTTTTATGTCGAAAGCACAACGGGGGATACTAACCTAACTTTGGTTTAACGTGAGTGTAACTTTTGCTTTTGTCTTATCTTTTTATTTTAAGATTAAATCAGTTTTCTGTTTCCTTTTTGGGGTTTAAAAGTTCGAGTATTTTTTGTGAATATGCCGTATAAGTGCTTTTGGGGTTGCCGTGGTAATTACACTAATGGGCCAAAAGTTCATGTTTTCCCCAACGACAGCGAGAAAAAAAAAAAATGGTTGCAATCAATTCCGCGAGACGATTTAGTCCCAAAAAAAACACTAAAGGTGTGAATTATTTTTTACTAGGGGTAGTATTATTTGGATTATTTCAGAGCAGGCCCCAAAACAGGTAATATTATCACAGTAAATTTAAAGAAGCCTCGATTGAGAGATAATTCTGTTCCTACTATTTTCCCAAAACCCTTTTCCTATTTTTCAAATGTTATATCAGTTTTTTTAAAACTATAAAAAGAAAATTTAGAAGAAATTGGATACCTAGTATTTTTTTACAATTAGTGACAATAATGCAATAAATAGTAAAGCAATGAGTAATTTTTTTAGACTTAAATGAACTTAAATAGTTTTTCCACATCCTATAGACCCAGAAAGACCACTATTTTCCCTTTTTAAACGGTACATTTTTTAAAAAAAGTATTTTTAATAACTGGCTTAATTCAAAAACCCGGGGTCAAACTCTTTCATACCCTTTTATTTTGAGACAGGAAAAAAAAAAAAAGTGCCGCCTTTTTTCCCGTCAAGAAATTTCATAAATTTGGGGAAAAGACAAATTACTAAAGCATGGCTATTCACTTAGCTTAAAGGCTTTATATCCATCATCTTAGAAAGAAAAAAAGTAAAAAATTTCCCCCTTAAAAAAATTTAATCCTTTTATTATCGAGGCTCTAAAAGGCCCTTTTAATAATTTATCTTATTCACAAGACACAGCAGACTTTATTAGCTTTTATATGGACATGGTGGAAAATCGTTAACTTTAAAAAACCCCCCTTTAAAGGGGGAAAAATTTATTAGATAAGTACCAGGAACCTTTCACCAAATAAAATAGCTGAGCCCAATAAGGATCCTAAATTTTATTTCTTAAATCAAATGCAAAATTGGTTAGATACTTGGAAAACATCTAATTTTCCAAATAACCTTCTCGGCAGAAAACACTGCATTAAATTTTAAAACCTCACTGGGGGTTTTTGGTTACTAAAATTTTTTTAAAAGAATTAGATATGAATTATGTATTACTAGGCAAATTTCAAACAGATCCATTGGGGAAGGGGTTTTTTGGGAAAATACAGGCAATTAGCTGGCGGCCATTACCATATCTCAGTTCGCCAACTATATGAGTCGAAAAAAAAGGGCCCGAATTCAATCTGTACTGTCACTAAAATCTAAATTATGGAAATATTAATATAAATGAATTCTTTCCCCAACAGATTATGACACCCCCCGCGAATCCCAAGTAGATACCTCTTTAAAATTTTGCTGACCAGATTGATTTTGTTATCCAAATTTTATTCAAGACCCCGGACTCTGAAATGTCCCCATCTTTAAAAACCAGTTATAACTTATTTGGGTGGATAAGGGGACATTGTTTTTTTTTTAAAAAAATTAATGTAGTTTTGCAAGGATAATCTAACATTAAATGAACCTTGCATTTTAGAAGATTCTTACAATCTTATACAAAAATTTAAGTCGGGGGGGGCTTTTATATCCTCGTGAAAAAAGTAGTAAATATGGTGTTGGTATCTTACATTATATTTAAAAAAAAAATTGATGAATTTGAAGACACTTTTTTTTGGTATTTACAATAAAAAGTCGTTTCTCTCTCAATTGCTCTTAAAGTATCTATGTAAACATGAACTTTTAACTCCTTTTGAGAAATGCAAAGAGCATATAAAATTTGATAATACAAAAAATTTTTCTTTTGTAGATTTTAATACATTTCTTAAAAATTATTGCTCTAAAAATAATCATAAAAAACTGAGTAAAACTAGGAAAAAAAAAATACAAACCTTTAGTAAATAGTCTCTTAGCCCCTTTCTTATTTTAAAAGAGCACCTAGATAAGAAGTATGATTAAACTCCCCAATATGACAGTAAACCCCAATTTTTACAGTAAACCCCAATTATGACAGTAAACCCAAAAATTTGACAAAAAAACCTCAATTTGACAGTAAACCCCATTCGTGACATATACCGATAATGACGCTAAAATTCTATTTTTGTATAGGAATATCGGGTTTTTTTTTGAAATTTCATTTTCCCGGTTGAATGGGGTGCGGCTAAGGGGGGTTAGTTCACGTTCTGGCAGCCCCCCCCTTAAAAGGGGGAAACCCTTAAAACATTATAAAAAAATTTCATAATATAACAAACTTGAACATAATAATTCCCCTTCCTTTTTAAATATTTTAGGCCTAGATGTGATGACGTCCCCCCAAAAAACCGGGGGGCCCTTTTTTTTTATAGGAGGTATTGGGGTTTTTCGTTAAAATCATAACATGTTAAAAAGGATTGGGGGGTTTTTTTTTTTTTTCTTTTTCCCCATACATGGGTAAATAATCCATCTTTTTTTTTTTTTTTTTTTACCAAGTGACATAGAAAATTTTAAAACCGGTGGAGTGCTGTAATTTTGAGCAAGATTTTACGCTTTTGTATGTCTTGTGGTTAATGTCCTCTTGGCCATCTAAAATTTGGTTTTTGGAGCCTTTAATGTTTGTGGAGGATGGGGTTCCCCAAACCCCTTTTCTCATAAAAATTATACATCTTCGATAGAAGAAATGTGTGGAGATAAAAGAGGCCACTAACGCAAATTTACAATGGACGCTCCTAGAAAATCTGAACTAACACGGCAACATAAAGTGTGCATTGTGCCGCTGTCAAAGTGAATTTTGGGGAGTGTTTCCAAAAAAAGAAGCAGATGTGGTAGCAAAATTTGCGGATGGGGTGGGCAGTCATGCTGCCTGGAATGAACACTAATCGTGACCTGCTGCTGTAAGCAAGGGGACCCTTTAGCAAAAAAAGTTCAAATGCCTTTTAAAACCCACAGTGCAATGAATATGCTGTTAGATGGAAAATTAGACGTTCCATCTTTTCCCCAAATCCCCCTTACCCTTGCACGGCCATCATGTGGGGCCCAAACAGACTCTGGACCCCCTTGTTGACTACGATTAGGTTCCATTCCATATTCAATTCTGATTTTCCCCCACCCCCTGCCAATCGTTGCCGACGTGCTGTGAAATCAGAGGTAGTACAAGGGGGGGCGGTATGAAAACAGTCCAAAAGACCTTATTCGGCGATAAACTGTCCTCACTGTTTTGCCCTTCCGACAGCATAAAAATTGGTTCACAACTGCCCTTGTTGTGGAAAATCGATCCCTAAGAGCTAGTTGCCTCAAATAACCATCCTGTCATTCTGTAGTCTGTCTTTGGCATTCAATACCCCCAACTCGACGATTTGGGCCCCTTTTGGGGAATACGCTCGACAATATCTCATTACTGCAGCTTTATTTCTTTACCCGATTGGTTTAAAACTAAAAAAAAAATCTGACATCACGTAACCCAATAACCCGAGTCCTCTCAAACTTAAAAAAGTTGAGGGAGATTAGCACGTCTGCGAACTCTAGGCATGATAATGCAATAAAAAAAAGGAACTAAACAAATTCAATACAAAAAAATCACTGGACATAAAGGAAACATGTTTATATTTTTTGGGGTCTTGTACGGCTCAAATACCTTTAAAATTTTATCAGCGTATACTTCCATAATATTTTTTTTAAAAAAATTAAACAATAATTCTGGGTGTTTTTAATTTGAATGTCACTTAGTATATTTTTGAATTCCCCCCCCCTTTTATTTTTATTTCTTTTTTATGCAAACTTATTACAGTACATCTGTACTAATTAGACTTTATAAACCTTTATACTTGTCCTAGACATATTTGTAATAAATGAAAAAAATTGATGAGGCCCGCCAAAAGGGAAACTAAATTTCTATCTGGCAATAAACCACAATAGTCCAGAGTAGTAAAAATTTGGAAGACTATAAAAGGGGGAAAATTGGGTTTTTTGGAAGTCCTTACCTTATTTTAAAATAAGTATAATAGCTAATTTTGTTTTAAAATATCATGGGGTCAATTCAAAATGTTTTAGCCATTTCATAGATGTTACTTTATGATCATTGAAATTACTGAACGAATAACTAATGATTTCATCAACTTGTAAATTTTTTTTTAAAATTTTATTATTAAGTATATAAACTTATTATATTTTTTGATTTACCACGATCGACTGGACTAATATCCGCGATCGACCAGAAGGCCCACCCCAGCTATATGAATAATATTATATAAAAAAAATTTTTTACTTTTTGTACGTTTTGGGGAAAAATTCACCCCACAACAGACAACAAGTCGTTTCGGGCAAGATCAACCAACTGATGATCAATTACAACACTTTTTTCCTTTTTAAAAGCTACAGGAATTTAAATGGCCAAAAAACTGGATCGTAGGCGGAAAAAGGGGAAGCTTTAAAAATTGTTTTTATAAATTATTACATTTGCCCCAAAAATATAAAAAAATTTAATCCGAAAATCAAAAAAATTTTTTTGGTGTCGGAAAATTTGGGGGTTTTTAATAACACTAAAATGTTGGACTTCTACTGTCTTTTTTTTAACACTTTTTTATTTCGGTCAAAAATGATCTCTTTCATTTTTAAATGATAATATTAACTACTTTTAAGGGGTTGATTTATATAACAGTAGTTGTTTTCTGGGGAACCGGCCGATTTTTCCCCGGTTAACAACGGCTGCCAGATATCCGTAACGTTTTTAGGCTAGCCAAATCTATTCTTATTGTTTAAAAAACATTAAAGCTACTTTAAATTTCTCTCCTTCTAGTGAGTTACTTTTTAAAATAATATTTGCTTTCAATCATTGTATTGCATGTGGAGTTCTTTTGGCCATGTATGTTCCCCGGAACCCGGTTTTCCTTTTTTCCCGTTTCCGTATGTTTCTTGTTTTTAATTTTTTAATTTTTTTAAAAACGCGAATAAGAATAATATTAACAATTGGGTTTAATACATCTACAATTGCATCCTTGCAGGGTTCATTATGGCCAGTTACAGGTTTTGGCTCTGTTGGGGAAAGGTGCCACCTATTCCAAAAAAAAAATGCAAATCCGCCTTTTTTACTTTAAAAAAATTTTTCTATGGCTGGATTTAAAAAAAAAAAATCACCCAAGAAAAAGGGCCAGAATACATCCTGTACTGAATTATGATTTTTTTTTTTTAATTTTTAAAATAAAAAAAAATAGCAATTAAATTATCCCATAACTCGTGAGAAAAAAAACATGAAATCAAAAAAAAATTGTATTTTTTTTCGTTTTTTTAAGTGAAATTATTTATAAAGTTTATTTTTTTCCGTTTTAAACAATGAAAAAATTAAAAAAAAACAAGTTTTTATGCCAATAATATACCCGATATACATGTTTCATTTGTTTCTTTTATGAAAAAAATTCCCCTCTGAAAAAAAGCTTCATGATCTGTTAACTTTTTGACATAAAAACCTTTGCAGACTCTTTGCAGCATCTCCATCCGCAAATTTGCAGACAACTTACGGCTGCAATACGAAAAATGTTTTTTTAATGCGGGTTATCGAAGAAAACCGCAATTATTGACTCGTTTTTTTTTTCAAAAGAAAGTTTTTTTAACTTTAAACGAAATTTAAATCTTAAATACCTAAGAAATAGCTCAAGACTTAAACAATAAACCGGTTTTGGGAGGTTGGAAACATATAAACAGCGCCCAACATGACTGAAACTCGGTAGTAACGGAAAAAAAATAAGAAATTTTAAACCGAAAAAATTTTAAATAATACAAAATCAACAAGCCTAGCATTGATATTTCGAATATCTGGCTATCGAATTGTAAAATTTGGGGCGAGTTTGGAAAAAAGAATAGTGTCTAAGTCGTAGCCTTAAAAGTAGTTGATAGTTATCACTTAAAAACGGTTGGAAAACATCACTAAACAAAACCTTTTCCGACAAATAAAGAATGAAATCCAATGTTTTTTGTTACTGAAAGATTTTTTTTTGGTATCCTAATAAATTTAAAAAATTTAAAAATTAGTTAAACAAAAAGTGTCTAGCAGTTCAGGTCATTTGGTAAAGGGGGGCCCATAGACGGTTTTTTACAAACAATGCACTTTATAGCCTGGGGATTTCCTTAGAAAAAAAAAAACAAATTTTTTTCATTTTTTCCCAAACTCCCAGGAAGTGATTTATCTTTTTTTAAAACTTTTTAAACAAAAACCTTAAAAAATGTTTTTAATGTTTATAATTCTATGTTATATTATAGTCACAAATTGTTAAAAGAGAATTTATAATATTCCTCAATGTTTACATTTTTTCACTCAAACAACCACTTTGGGGTGTGCTTGTAATAAGTCATACCCTCATGTTTGGGATGCTGTTTAGAACTAAGTGCCATGTAGATGCCCCACTGATAATTTTAAATTTTTTAAAAACGGCAAATTTTAAAATTTTTATCTTCTTTCTACAGATGTCACAAAAAAAATTTAGTTATGCAAAAATACCATCCGGCAACAAGATGGGAGACATACACATCGCAATGACAAAAATTAAATCGACTCAATGACAACAAAGACGTAAAAAATTTTCCCTTTTTAAGGTTTTCCCCTATGGGGTGTTTTTTCCCTTTTTGCTCTAAAACTGCCCAGAACTACCATAAGTGTTCCTTTTTTTTTCCAGTCACCTTTTTGAACCGTTTTTTCAGTTCAAAAACGGTTTATAAAAAAAGAAAAATACCCCCAAAATTTTAACCTTTTTTACCCGGGGAACAGGTTCCCCGTTTTTTGAAGCCTTTTGGCCAAAAGGGTGTTGGGGGTTCAGAAGTGCTCGATTTTTTTTCTTTGTCCGCAGATATAGGTTATATTTGTTGTAAAAAAAGACCTTACCTTCACTAAAAAAATTTTTTGTGAAGATAAGGTCTTTCATTTTAAAAAAAAATGAATCGACTTCACCCTGGAGACGAACCCAAAAAAAATTGATATAGGTTTGTCTTGGGGGTCACCGTTTTCCCCAGAATTAGATTTATTTTAATAATTTTGGTAAAAATTCCCCCTTTTTAAAAAATAATTTGGGGGTACAGGGGGTCCCAAATTCAAGCATAAATATTGGAATCTCGGAAACTTTTTTGAGATACGAGGGGGGTTAAATGAAGGCAAAGTTGCGCAATTTGGTGCTAATCAAAAAACCACCTTAAAAGTTTAAAAAAAATTGAATACTTCCCCCGACTTTTTTTGGAAAAAAAACCAATATTCGCGATTTCATATTTTTTTATTATTATAAAAAATAATAAAATAAATTTCCCAAAATTTTATTTGGGGTCTTTTTTTTTTTCAAAAAAGATATTATTAGAATTACACACCGACCCTTTTTTTCGTGGGGGCCATTATCAACTTTTTTTTTTTAAACGGTCCTAGGTTTTTTTTTTCGGTTTTAAAAGCTTTTTTGGGGTTAAAAAACCAATTTGTATCGCATAAATTTTTACTGAAAATATAGGTATATAGGTAGAAAAAAAATTAAAATAAGCTAAAAAAAAAATTTTTATAAATATAATTTATTATAATAAAAATTTTTTTTTAATTTTTTTTTTAAAAAAATATCGAATAGTCCCGGGGGCCCCGTCTTGTAAAGCATCTACACTAAAAAAAATTTTAAAAGAACTTAATTCAACTATGTTATAATAATACCAAAAAATTTAATGTTCAAAAAGGGTTCCCTTTTAATGTGGGTTTTAAATTGTAAACAGAACAATAAAAAGGGGAAAAATTACGTCACAAATATCGAATTGATATTTACATTTGGCGTAATGGGCTTAAAAAGGGGTCTAGTAACGTGTAAGTTTACTACCATTGACCTGTGGTTATTAAGAGGATTGGTTTTAAGATTCCGGGGAAAAGGTTATTTTTTAAAATTTTATTTTCTTGTTTTAATTTTTTTAGGGAACCCCTGGGTTTTTTTTGGGGTAACCATGAACTTAACTAATTAATTTTTTATTCAGTTTCTCCTGGGCCATTTTTTTTTTGGCCCCATTAATAAAAATAAAAAAATTTTTTTTATAACTTAATAAATTAAAATTAATGGGGGGCATGCGGTAGTCTTTTTCCTTCTAAACAAATGTCCAAGGCCAATGGGGGATACAGTTGGGGGGGGTTTTTTTGGGAAATTTTTGGGTTTTTTGGATTTTTTACTATTTTTTTATTAAAGAAAAAAATTTTTAAAAAAAATTTTTTAGCTGTTTTTTTTTTTTAAAAAAAAAGGGAAAAACTTTTTTGGAGAATAGGATTTTATATCGAAATATTCTCTTTTTAAAGTTGGAAAAACCCCTTTTTTGGGAAAAATGAAAAAAGGGTCCCACATTTAATTCACATTATTGGGATCTAAAAAACCCCGAAAAAAACCCCAAATTTTTTATGCTAATCAAAATGCCACCAAAAAAATTTTAAAATTTCGAATATTTCCCCCAGACTTTTGGAAAAAAAGAATATTCCGATTTTTTTTTTTGACACTATTTGAATAGATATAACAAAATAAATTTTATATTCTTATTGCTTCTTTTTCTGTTCTACAAGGTGTTATCAGATTACCGACGTTTCGTCATTTTTTTCCATCATCAAATTTGTTCTTTTAAATACGGTTCGGGAAATTTTTTTAAAACGGTTTTTAAAAAAACTTTAAGGATCCCAAAACCAATAATGCATCCCCACCTTTTTGGAAAAAAAACATTTTAATGTTTTCCAACCAAAATTCTATTATCTGTCTGTCTTTAACACATTTTCCCCCAAATCCCCCTAAGCAAAATTTTTTGAATAATTGCGATACTTTGGGTTTTTTAAATCTAATAGCTCTTAAAATCCAAAAAAAAAAAAACCAGCACCGGTTTTAAAAAAAGATGGCAGCTCAAAGACGAAACGTCGGTGTGTAAATTTAATAACACTCTGTTAAAGAACAAAAAGTAGCAATGGAATTTAATTTATTTTTTTTCATAAAATTAAATAGAAAATAAGAAAATAAAAAAAATCGCGAATATTTGGTTTTTTTTAAAAATTCCTTTGGGGAAAATTTTTAACTTCCGGTTTTTGGATTTTTAACGGCATCACATTGCGCCACTTTGTCTCCATTTAACTGACCTCGTATCTCTTTTTAAATTTTCGGGGGCCCAATGATGAGGCTCGAATTTTTGGGCACCCTATACAAAGCAAATTTTAAAAAAAAAGGAAAAAAAAGAATTTTTTTTTTAATTTTTTTTTTCCCCGGTTTTAATTACTAAATAGGGTAAATTTTAATTTTGGGTATGCAGCAATGAAAAGTGAAATTAAATTTTTAAAAATTTTCTAGACAGCTTTGTAAATGTTCCCCCTTTTAAAAATCTAGGGGGGCATAAAAAAACAAGACCATGAAACCGACCTCGTATCTCTTTAATTTTTTTTGATCCCAATGATTTTGGTCGAATTTAAGACACCCTATACAAAGCAAAAATTTTAAAAAAACAAAAATCGATTTTTTTTTGGTTTTTTTTTTCCCACGTTTTTTTCCCCCCCGCAAAAAAGGATAGCTTTAAAAAAAAAAGAAAGCTGATGATAAAACCTTTAAAAATTTTAAAAATATTTATATTTTTAAAAAAATTTTTTAATAATAATATTTAAATTACAAAATAGGGTTTTTTAATTTTTTAATTGGGTATGCAGCAATGAAAAAAAAATGAAATTAAATTCTTCATAGCTAAAGACGGGGTTTTTAAATGTTCCATTTTGGGGAAAATCTAAGGAGGACATAAAATATGAACCAGACCATGAAACCGACCTCGTATCTCATTAATTTTTCGAGATCCCCCAAGACAAGGCTCGAATTTGGGGGGACCCTATCAAACAAATTTTAAAAAAAACAAAAAAAAAGCATTTTTTTGGTTTTTTTTCCCAAGTTTTTCCCCAAACAAAAAAAAGGATGTTTTAAAGGGGAAACGAAAGATAAAACCTTTAAAATTAAAAAAAATTTATATTTTTAAAAAGTTGTTTAATAATAATATTTAAATTACAAAATAGGGTTTTTTAAATTTTTAAATTTGGGGTATGCAGCAATGCAAAGAAGTGAAATTAAATTTTAATAGCTAGCCAGACAGCTTTGTAAATGTTCCCCCTTTTAAAAATCTAAGGAAACATAAAAAAAGACACAGACCATGGAAAAAAACATTGCTTTTTTTTTTAAGTTTATTACCATCTTTATTAAATACTACAATTTTTTTTTCTATTAATACAATTTTAACATGATGGTTATTTACCATAAAACATTTACAGGTTCAAAAAAATTTAAATTTTTATGGTATATTATTAAGCTTTTTCTTTAATATTAAAATAACCTTAAAAAATTTTTTAAAATGAAGATACCTCTTGTTTATAAAAAAAAAAAAGAATTTCATATTAAAGAAAAAAAAGGGGAAATTTTTAAAAAGCTGTAAAATTTAAAAAAAAATACCTCTATCAAATTTTTAAAGGTTATACTTCTAGCTTGGTCAATTTTAAAATTTTTTTCGCCAGCTTTTTTTTTTTAAAAAGATGCCCCCTTTCTTAAACCAAAAAAATCTATACCTATGTTGAACCAAAAAAATTTTGAAAAAAAAAAAAAAAAATTTATTTTTTTTTTTTTTAAAAATTTATTTTGTAATTATTTTGCAATAGAAAGTTTTTTTTTTTAATTAAAAAGGCGTTATTCCTATAAAAAATTTTTTTAACTCTACAAAAAGCTTTTTAAAACATTTCTTCCAAAAATGCATAGATTTCAAGATAATTTGAATTTTTAAAATGATGAAAAATTTGGGGCCCCGTTCTAAAAAGCCTCCTTTAATTCAATAGCCCCTAATCGATCCAAAAATTGGTCTTATGAATTTTTTCCCTTTTCTATCCTACCCCATTATTACCACGCTTTTATTAGCTTGACCTGTATGTATGTAGCGGAATATTTCTAATTAATTTAAAAAAAATTTTAATTTTTTTAAAATTCGTTCAAATTTCCGACTAGGATCATCAGAATAAAAAAATACCCCGATTAGTTTGCAGGGTAAGTGTATACCATTTACATTCACACAACGACGAAAAATGTCATTATTCTTTTTGAAAAAATTTTTTTAAAAAATTTTACCACTGAAATATATGTTAAGCAAATAAGTGGTAAAATTTAAATTTAATTTTGGGTAGATGCCCCAACAGCATTTTCATACATGCATGTTAAAAACTTTGGGGAAAAAATTATTACAATGGACCGCTTTTAAGTTTTTTGTAAAATTTTTTTTTATTTTGTAAAAAAAAAATAAAAGTAAAAAAAAAATTTTCCCCAAATAATTTTAATAAAACTTTAAACAAATAATTGTAAAAAAATTCTGTTGAGGACATTTAAAAAAAAAGAAAGAAAATATAGTTTAAAACAAAAAAAAAATCGTTTTTTTAAAAAAACCCCCTAAAAAGAAAACTAATTTTTTAATATAAATAGTTTGTGTTACAGTGATTAGTAATGAAAAGGGGAAAATTTCCAGTGGAAATATTATAAAAAAAAGAAATATTGGACTTTTCCCCCAACGTGTCTGGGAAAAAAAAAAAAAAAAAATGAAGAAAAGAAAAAAGTTTTTTTATATTTCTTAAAATTTGGGGGGGGAAAAAAATTTAGAAGAAAAAAAAATTTTCCCCAAAAATTACGTATATTATTACGATTACGAATAATAAAATCTCTGTCTCGGGGATTCACCGATTTTATTGCTTATTGGCTATTGTTTTTCTTTAGTAGAATTTTAATTACACTCCCAGTGCTAAATAAAATATTTAAGGTGTAGATGATATTGATGAAAATATGCCTTTTGGGGCCCCAATTGCACAACTTGTCTCGTCCCGTTTAATTATTTTTTTAAAAATTTTCTGTTTTTTTTTTTTTTTAATATTTAAATTTTTATTTATATTAATATATTTTGCATTTTTTAAATTTTTAATGACAATTTCAGTCATTTATGAATTATCCCATTTGAAATGTCAAAAATCGAAATTTGCAACCGGATAGAACGGAAAAAAAATTATGGCTAAAAAATTTTAATTTTTTTTGGTTTTTTTTAAAGTGTAGTTTATTGTTACCTCTGTAGCGATTGCATTTTATATTGTTGAATAATTATTATTTTCTTTTTTTTAATTTGTTTTTTTCCCAAAAATTTCTTCCCCAAAACCATTTTTTTCTTAGATTTTGAGCCCCATATTTTTGCCTGGTTTTTTAAAAGTTTAGAAATTTACCTCGTTTCCCCAAAAAATAGCCAAAAATGACCACTTAAGGGTATTACCTATGATAAACTTTTTATTAAATGTTTAGTTTTTTTTATTTTTTTAAATTTTTTTTTTTTTCCAATATTTCCATATATTTCCCCAAGTTTCTGATATATTTCCGGGGAAAATTTCCAACTTTTTTTGGGGAAAATTTTCCATCCCCAAAAGTGATAGAAACTGAAAAAAGTTGTAACAATTTAATTTGGAATAAATTAAAAAAAAAAATTGGTTGTTAACAAAATAATTTAAATATTGTAAAAAGAGCTTAATACTAATTTATTTTATTGGTAGCTGTTTACAAAATTAGAGTTAAGAAAATATAGTAACTGCACCACACCTTTTACTATAATTAAATTATTTTTAATTGCTCAATTTATGTTATCTTAAATGATGGGATATTGAATTAAAATAATTGATAATCCGATTATTGAAATAATCGCTAAATTATTAGATTAATTAGAAACAAAAAAAAACCTGATTCCACAGAACGACGCGTCGCGACAATGGGTGAAAGTTTTAAAAAAAAAGATCATAAAATCATTTATGTCACTAAAATCAAAAAAAATAAATAATCATTTAATCCACATGCCCGCTGGGAACTGTGGACTCAGCATCAACTTTTTATCCCCCTTTTTTTCACGTTTTTTTGTTTTTCGTTTTACGTTTCACAACAACGAATAAAAGATACTATATAAATTATAACAATTAAAGCAAGCCGTAAATTTGAAGGAATTATAACTTGAGTTTGAATTCATATAAATTCGTACACGAATGATCTCAACAGGCAATTACTTATATAAACCGATAGTATATAGTGTTTAGTTACATCGGAAACCAAGTAATAAATTTATCAGAACTGGTGAAATTAAAATGATTAAAAATAAAATTATTATATGTTTCGAATATGATAATCCGATTATTGTAATAATTCATAATGCAATAATCTGATTCAAAATAATGCGATTATGCCCATAACTAGTTATAATCTTCTTCCAAAATTATATATATTTATAATCGATTATTGCCTTTATATCGCTTAACACAAAGCCTTTATACTTAAATATTATTTTAAACCTTACTCTAGCTTCATATAAAAGCGTGTTTTTTAAACTATAAATTAATTCTTTATATTTAATAGCCTTATTGTAACCAAATGAATGATTATTGATGAAGTATGTTTCAAAATATGCCTATTGACTTAAGTACATGGGTGTCCTGCAATTGGTAGGCAATATTTTTAGGGTCAGTGTAATTTCCAAAATATCCGAAAAATGCCTGCTAAGATAGCTTTCATGAGACGGGCAACTGGTCACGGATCACATTCTTGAAAGAGGTTAAGGTAGGACAGCTAAATAAAGTTGTTTATTTTACGAACCTTGCATATATCTGATTTTAAATTACATACATCTTCTTTCTAAGGGGATGCTACACAAAGGGTGTGTGCCGGGTATATTAGTCCCTAATTTTTGTTTCTGGGATTGTAGTACTTTTAACAACCACTAATAAAATTTTCTTCTCATTTCTACACACAGGTATGTGATTTTAGTCGATTGCATTTTTATTCTTAGTTTCTAGAAAATTGTTTTTAAAAATTATTATATTATCCATCAAAAATAAATCAACGGAAATCGTAGCTTGAAAAACTACAACAGCTGGGCCATGAAATGACTTGCTAAACTCTTGCGTGATTTTCCAAATTACAATTTTTCAGGGTGTGCTAGGTAAATTATGAATGAAATGCTTTATGGCTTCCGTATAGCAAGTAATAAGGTTTTATACATTGTAGATACATATTGTTTTCTAAATAAAATATTTTGGTGAAAATGTTTACCAAATGTAAAATAATTTGTTTTATTTATTTGACTGATATTTTTTCTGTTATTTAACATGACTATAAAATATGTCGGAAACATTTTTAAACATGTTTTATTTGCAAAAAAAGTAATATTTACCTTAAATTGTACTTTAAAAATGGTCGGTATTGTTGGCGTACAAATCAACCTTCGTTTTTTCCTTTTATTACAAATTCCAGCTCTAACTTATACTGCGATGCACGAAGCATGTGTTTTCAAGTTTAATAAACTGTGCTAAATATATGGCCCTGTCATTTTAATTTAGCCGTATGATATATCTTAGGTTTTATATACATACATTGTATAACATAAAATGTATACTAAAATTGATGCTATTAGCCGCCATGTACTAATCATCATGAAGAACACCGACAAATAAACTACTTCGCAGCTTACCACTAAAAATGTATTTTCTCACAAATTATTATGCCACGTGCAGCTCAACTTTGTCGTTTTCAAACAAAAATTGCATTCGGTACACATATGAATTTATACCGCGGTAAGTATTTGTAGATATACTACCTGGTTTGTTTATACATGAGTAATAGCGGGGAGCAATACAAGCAGATGTACATTATTACTACAGATTTAGGATTCAGATAGCTCACTTGTATCTTTGGTTGAATAGCGTAATATTTCTCTATATTTCTTTCAAATTAGGAATTGTGCTTGTTCTAAACAGACAGCAAAGTAGAGTTCGTCTTTTTTATCTAGACTCTAAAAATGTACCAACATGAAGTTTGCCGCTTTGTCCGTCATCATATTCCCGAGCCTTCAACTTATAAATCCCCGATTTCACAATTTTTATTGGTTTTGCCTTGCTGTTTATAGTCGAGCTCTGACAGCATTGTCCCGCATCGCACCCTTCAATATTGTGTTTGATTATACAGGCCGCAAGATAAGGATACATATTTTCGTTGCCTTCGACCCCACTCCCGGGATAGACACTGAAAAGCTGCTGCCTTGTCTTGCCATTACCTTTCATGGTTTGTTTGAGAATTTATTGATTGCGCAATATTTTCATCGGTACAGTCTTCAGTTTCAGAGAGGCAAGAGAGTGCTCTGCATCATTGACTGTATGCAGCGAGTTTATGTTGATGTGGGTGGTTATCGCCGGGGATAGTAATACCTGCAAATGTTACTCGATAAACTTTGTGCGCACCGACATACGTGATATGGTTAGATCTGCATTTCTCATTGCCGTCTTTCGGCGACCGGCGAACATCGTTAATAGGACAGAAATTTGAAGGTCTGTTTCAGGTTTTAAAGCATGCGAGAACATCGTCCACATATCTGTAACTGCGTGAATGTGGACGATGTTCTCGCATGCTTTAAAGGTACAAACAGACAACTCTGAATTTCTTACATTATATTAACAGTGTTCACCCAAAATTCAATTCACTTTTTAGAAAAGAAGACAACACGAAAATAAATTTCTTAGATCTAACCATATCCCACGTAAATAATCAGTGCACTTTTAAAGTTTATCGAAACTAAACATTTACAGGTATTGTACTATCCCTGAATGACTCTTTCCACCCTATCCAACATAAACTCGTTGCATACAATTCAATGATATAGAGCACTCTTTCGCTCTCTCTGAAGAGCTACAGAGAGAACTTTGTACCATTGAAAATATTGCACAATCAAATAAATTCTCCAAACAAACCAGATAAAGAAATTAATAACCAAAAAACAAAAACGCTTAGCTTTTCAATTAATCTATATCCAAAATTAAAGATCAAGAAAATAACCAAAAATATGTATCCTTATCGTATTGCGGCACTCCTATCAGAAAAAATAGCCAACACTCTATCCAAACACAATATTAAAGTTGTTTTTAAAATTTTTCAGAACAATATATCAAATATTTTTTATAACGCTAAAGATAAAACCAAAAAAATTTAATAAATCGGGAGTTTATAATTTGGGAATTTTGGAATGTGATGATTTTTATAGGGGAAAAGGAGGAGCATAAAACCCGCTATTTAGAACATTTTTGATCATATAGACTACAAAAAACAAAACTCAACTTTGCTAATCATTTTTTAGAAAAAAAACACAAATTCCCAAATTTTAAAATAAAAAGAAATATTACACTATTAAACCCAAAGGGGAATAAATTAAACTATCGGGAATTTAAAATATACAAAGGCAAAAAAAATAATAATGTACATCTGTTAAGCCAAACCAAACCCTTGTTTTCCCCCGCTTTTTTACTGCCCCAACCAAATAAACTGAAATTTAAACCCCGGGCCCCCAAGAATATTTTTCCCACTTAGAGGTATAAATTATTATTTTTTATTTTTATTTTTAGTCTAAAAAAGATTTTGTTTTGAAAACGACTCTGTGGGGTTAAAAACTGCAGTAACAATAATTTTTGAATACATTTTATTGGAAAAAAACAGGGTAGTTTTATTTATCAGTGTTTGATTTAATTCCCAAATAGTAACGGCAAAGCATAAATTTTTTAAAAAAGAAAGGGAAAACCCCCAAGCCACCCTTTTTTCCCAGACTTAGCCTCAAATAAAAAAAAATGACCAAAAAACATCGGGTTCCAACCAAGAATGCCTCGGGACATAAAGTTTTTCCAAAGGACGTCAACATAAAAACGGGGAAGCAGATCAGCAGCCTCAGACTTCCAACCCAGGGGGCCAAAAAACCATATGGATGAAGAAAGAATGTAAACATCAATTCCCCCAGAAGATTTGTATTACAAAACTATATAAAGGTAATCCTTTCCCGGGGTTCTTTAAACTCCCCCCCTTTAAATTTTGGGATATTTTAGTAGATGATATTAGTTTAAAAATTAGCGAAATTATTCAAAAAAAATTTTTAACTCAATCAAAAAAACTTAAAATTTTTAAAAATTTCACACAATAGTTCTCAATCAGATTACAAACACAACAGCCCAATAACACTTTGGGGAAAAAGAGCCCTTAAATTTATCAAATGTTTTTTTTTAAAAATTAATAAAAAATTGATTTATTTTCCCAAAAGGCCCAAAAAATTTTCACCCCTTTTAAAAAGAAACTATTATGGATTCTATTATCTCGGGAAAATGCACTAGCACTAATAAAATAAAAAAATACAGAAAAAAACAGACATAACAACAGGAACCATCAAAAAAATAAATTCCGCCAATTTACATTCTAATACTACAGATTCAAACATATTAAAAACATAAATAACAAAACAAAAGACAATGATCTAATAATAACAAAAAGATAAAAAAAAATAAAGTTATCATACCAAAAGTTGAATATATGAATAAAAAAAGAAGAATTTATTCAATGAAGATAAACAGAAACTAAAAAGTGATCCTACAAAAAAATTTTTCAAACAAAACTAAAAAACTTATCAAAACCAGCAATTTTTTTAGAATACGACCAAAAAAAAAGGGGCAATATGAACCCCAAGCTCCCCAAAAAATTTTGGACTTATAAAAAAACATAAACCGGGGAAAAACCCAATTGCCCAGTTGTATCATAAAAAAAGCCCCCCTTAGAGAATTAAATTCCCTAAACTCAATGTTCAAAAACTAACCCAATTTTTAAAAAAAAAATAAACAAACAACTCCTTGATCTTGTTCAAAACTTTAAAAAAAAACCCCGATAATTCAATATTATTTTTTGACCCCTAAAAAAACATGTTTTCTAATATACCAACAAACGAATGCTTAGTAAATTATTGATGAAATTCTACAAAAAACCAAATTAATCCTATAATTGCTACCGAAATTTTATCCTCTTTTTAAAATGTTTGTCCAAGGGCGTATTTCCAGTTTAATAATAAGTTTCTTACAACACACAGGGCCCACCAATGGGTTTGCCCCTTTGCCCCCTTTTAAAATATTTTTTATGTCAGATATGAAAATAAAAAAACGGTTCAAAATCCCAGGCAAAAAACCCTATTCACTTTTTGGGACAGATATGTGGACGATGTTCTCGCATGCTTTAAAGGTACAAACAGACAACTTTGTTTCTTAATTATATTAAATGTTCCCCCAAAAAATTTAATTCACTTTAGAAAAAAAACAACAATGAAATAAATTTTTTGGAAACTAACCATATTACTAAATAATCAATTTCACTTTTAAAGTTTTAAAGAAAACCAACATTTACAGGTTTACTACCCCTGACTCCTTTCCCCCCTATCCAACATAAACTCCTGCAAAAATTCAATGTAAAAGAGCACTTTTTTTCCCCTCTTGGAAGAAGAGCTACAAAAAGAGAACTTTGTTTTTAAAAAAAAATTTGCACAATCAAATAAATTCTCCAAACAAACCATAAAAAAATTAAAAAAAAAAAAAAAGCCAAACTTTTCAATTAAAAAACATCCCAAAAAATTTAAAAAATCAAGAAAAAAAACCAAAAATATTTCCATTTGCGGCACCCTATCAGAAAAAAAAAAAACACTCATCCAAACACAATAAAAAGTTGCTTTTTTAAATTTAGAACAAATATCAAAAAATTAATTTTTAACGCTTAAAAAAATAAAACCAACAAAAATTTTAAAAAATCAGGAGTTTATAAGTTGAAATTTAAATTGATGCCCTTTATATGGAAAAAAAGCCAAAAAACCCCGCTATTTGAACATTTTTTGATCATATAATTTTCAAAAACAGGCTCTACTTTTTAATCATTGTTTTGGGAAAAAAAACACAAATTCCCCCAATTTAAAAAATATAGAAATATTTAAATATTCAAACCCCAAAGGGGCCCTAAATTAAAAAATATCTGGAATCCCCAAAAAAATACAAAAGGCAATAAAAATAATAATGTACATCTGCTTAATGACCAAAAAACCCAACTTGTATTTTCCCCCCATTTTACTTCCCCAACCATAATAAACTGTTAAATTTTTCGCCCTTCCTAAGAATATTTTAAAACCAAGGTATAAATTCACCTTATTTTTTTATTGATACTTTTTTTGAAAAAAATTTTTTTTTGAAAACGACTCAGGAGTTGAAACTGCAGTAACAATAATTGTGAAACTTTTAGTGGTAAAAACATAAGTTTTATTTATCATGTTCTTTTAAAATGTTACATTACGAGGATGGGGAACAAAAGGGCAATGGACAAAAAAGGATAAAACGTTTCATTTAAATATGAATCAATGAGAAAATAGACTTTAAAAAGAAAAAATAAAAAACAAAAAGAAATCAAAATTTTTAACGGGGGTGATAGAAAACACCCAAATGTATTTTTATTTGATTTCGAACCATAAAAAATTTAAATTTGAAAAAAAAAAAACATTTTTTCAAGCATTTTTACATTTTAAAATTTTTTTAAATTTTTTTTTTTCCATTGTACATTTTTTTTATTTGTTTAGTAATGTAAAAGGGATTATTCAAGTAAGAGAAAATGCGTACTTAAAAATTGATTTTTTTTTTTTTCTAAATTCAAATTTTTCTTTTGTAAGATCGAAATCAGGTAAAGATTAAATTTAGCAAGTTTTTTTTTTATTATTTTACGTTAAAGGGCCAAAAAAAACTGTTTTCCCGTTCGATTTTTTTTGTTTTTGCATTTTTGAGAGCCCTGTATGATAAAAAACTATTTTCTCATTGTAGTTCATTTTTTTTTACAAAATTTTTTTTTATCAAAAATTATTTTTTCCGTATCTTTTTTTGGTTCATTTTTTTTGAACCGATTGGGGAATGAGCTTCTACAACTTGTGTAGAAGCTCGATGAAAAACCGTTTTGTGTTTTTTTTCCCAGACCTTTAGGCTAAAAAAAATAAAATCGTTTTCAACGGGATGCCCAAAACCTCAAATTTAAAAAGATCAATTTTTTTTAAATTTTTTTTTGCGCCCGCGCAACAAAAAAAATAGAAATGAAAGAGATTCCGAGCCGTGTTATAAAAACGCGACGGAAAAAGAGCCCCCGGCATGGTCATTTCCCGAACTAAAATTTTCCCCCCTCTTCGCTTGGCGTCTACATGGACAAAAGGAGACGAACCCGGCCGCAGTTTAAATTTTCCCACTGGGGAAACCCCTTTTTTTTAATTTTTATTAATATTTTTAATAAAATTCAATTTATAACAAAATGTAAATTGTTAATAAATTTTTTTTATTAACATGTAAATCGACCACTGGTCCCCCGAAAACGTCGGTGCGTCTCTCGTTTTGCCTTTAGACATTTGGCAGGCGGAGAGGGAGAAAGTGCGTCTAATTGGGCCCTCGACCATGGGGTGTTAGCTCGGACAGGATTCGCTGGTAGTTTGCTCCTTTCCATGGGCCCCTTTTCACTCATTTTTGACGTCGCGTAGTGTCAAAAAAAAACCCACAACCTGGCCAACTATTGATAATTTTCAAAATTTTGTTGTTTTTTTTTGAATGAATAATGGGAAAATAAAATTTTTAAAAAATTTTTACTAAAAAAGGGAAAAAATAAAAAGGTCCAATAAAAAATTTTGTGTAAATGATAAACGTTTAATTTTTGGTGCTGATTAAATGCAGAAACAAAAAAATTGGGGAAAAACCCAAACATTATTTATATGAACCCCCCTGAAAAAATTTGGGGGAGATACACAAAACAAAAATTTTCCCTCCTATTTTAACCTTCCGGGTATTACCAAGTTTTAGCAACTTTATAAAATATATATCCAATGTTTCCTTATTGTGTTTTTACGCAAATTTAATGTTTATTTATGGGAATGATAATTTAATGTAGAATTAATACTTTTAATTTATTTTTCATTTTTTCATTAAAAATTTCCCGGACAAAATGCGAAGGGATAGTTTATGGGTTAACATTTTTGGGTTAAGGGACTATTTTACTTTCCAAAAAGGTTGTTTATTGTAAAAGTGAATAAAAATAAGGATAGGAATTAAAATTTTTTTGGTTTGTTTAAAAATAAAATAAAACTTTCTTTAAATATTTTTTTACATTTTTATTAGAATGTTTCATACCTTCTCCCCCATCACAGCTCTGAGGTGGGTTTTGGGTTTTCCGAACTAGAAATACAAAAAACCCCTGGATTTTTACTCCAAAAATTTTTCAGTAAACTTTTTTTCATAACGTAAAAATGCCTTAAAAATTCCCAACTAAACCAAATTATCAAATACTAGCAGCCCGCCCCGGCTTGCACGGATTGATTCCCCCCCACTCATTATCAAAATTTTTTAAACCATTTCTATTAAATTATGCACATCCTGAGTTTTTTTTAAGTAGATCCATTTTTGGGTCCCGCCCCGGTGTTTTGCGCTTAAATCATACGATCTGAAACGGATTTTTTAAAATTTTTCTCGGAGCTCATTTTTTCCCCTTATTTCACGTTTTTTACAAGGGGGTTTAAATACAGACCTACGAGGGGGCCCCCTTCGGAAAGTCAGGGCGTTAAGATGGGTCCGCAATCATGGCAACATCGGTTGAAAAGCATGCCGCAGGAGTTTGCGGAAATCAAAGTTCGACTCCAAATTCCCGAAAAGTCAAAAGAATCCCCTTTATTCAAATTGGATAATTTAAGGAGGCATATATCCGAGTCAAGAAGCGATCTTTAATGTTTCATCAGTATAAAGAAGACCAAGATATTTGATCGGATGTGTCTTTTTTTTGGTACGGGCTTTATAAATAAAAGTTAAAAGGGTGCATTGAAATCTTCCTGTCAAGGGGCATTTCGAAAAAAAATATGCAAAAATACAAAAAATTATAAGAAAATAAAAAAAACTTTAAATTTTTTAATTTGAGACACGGAATTTAAAGATCTGTAAAAAATAAAAAGTCTTAAACATTTTTTTTTTGAAGATAGCTACTGAAAAGTTTAACCAAAAAAAGAAAATTTTGATTTTTTTAATTTTTTTTTAGCTAATTTACTAATAAGCCATACTTATTAATATTGGTTTTTTTTCTAAAACGTCGCCGAGAAAAATATTTTCAGATTCGTGACCAGCGCCCCAGAAAACCCTCGTATACCAAATATGGTCAAAATCAGAGTGGAGGCAACTTTCTAGACAATTACTATCGATGTTTCCTGTTTAATCGTTATGGAAAATGTACAGGGTGTCCCATTTTCGATGGTTTTGCGGGGTATCTCGCTTATTAGCAGAGATAGAAGGATGTGGCTTTCGCATCACTGTGCTACTTTTTCATAAAATAAAAGATGCCGTTAAAACTATTTAGATACAAGAGGTTTTTTGAAAACTTTGCATTTTCGGGTACTCCTTGTATCTCAGCTATCTTACGAGTTATCGAAAAGATAAAAACGCATTTTTATAGATATTTTTACGTAGAGGCGTACTTGGATTTTTTCTAGAGAGAACACTTTTTGAGATAACAACCAAACTTACTTTTTTTTAAATGGGACACCCTATATATTTTTAGTCGATCTAATTTAGCTTTTTACAAGTTTCCAAAAATATATAATTGTTAATATTTATTTTTAATATTAGGCCAAAAACTAAATTTTTAAAAATATATATAATTTTTTTTCTTAGGAGGCCATGGCTAGCAGTTAATAATAAAAAAGAATCCTTATAAAACCTTAGCTGATTCTTAATAAGTATTTTTAAATTGCTAAAATATTTATATGAGTATTTACTTTATTAAGTTAACGACATAATCCGATTTTAAAAAACAAGAAATTTATTTAAATATTTGATTGTGGACTAAATTAAAAAATAACGATTTGACCCTAAGTAAAATAAAAATACAAAAAAAATACATACTAAACAACAAATAGATATTACAAATACTGTTCAAAATGCTGACCATTATGTCTTAAGGCAGCACTCACACATTTTTCTAGATCTTTTTAGTAAAGTATAAATGATCATGCCATCAAATTTCTTAATTGTCTCTCAGTCGCCCTCCTCAGGTCTTCCTTCGTACCATGGCGACAATTATAAATTTTGTTTTCAAGGTATCTCCAAAAGAAGAAGTCCAAAACTGATAAATCTGGCGACCTGGGTGACCACCTTACGGATTCATTGGTAGCAATCCATCGATCTTTATAAAGATTTTTTAAATAGCCCCTTACAACAATTAAGTTGTGGGCGGGTGCCCCATCTTGCTGAAAATATATGCTATTTAAATATGCTAACGGCCCATTATCCAGCAACTCGGGCGGTACATTTTCACGAATTTTGTGTAGTATCGATCTTACTTTAGGATAACTTTATAAATGTGGTATCCAATTTTTGTATCTAGTATAAAACAAGAAATACTAAATCCAAACCTGCCTTGCCATTCTCGCGGAAATATGAGATGTTGGTTTTGCTCTGACCAATACCTGGTATTATGCCTATTTAAAATCCCAGCGCTAGTAATATAAACTTCGTCTGACCATATGATTTTCCGATAAAAATTCACATCCACGTTTGTTTATTATATATACCAATTACAAAATTTTACACGACGCTCTGCATCGCCAGGATGCAAATGATGAACCAGATTAAATTTATAGGGCTTAAAATTGTGCCTTTTTAAGATTCGTTGCGTTTTTGACTTTGTCACCCCCCCTTTATTTTCCACTTTCCTGCATGAAGTTGTGAATTTTGTTTGAACGGAAGCTAAAACATTTATTTCAACGACTTACCGATTTTCTTTATAATATATATTGGGACGAAGTTTCAAAAAACTGCCATATTCTACCAAATTTACTTTTAATCTTCGAAAAGTTCTACTATCCGGTTGACTTCTCTCTGGGTACCTAAAAATAAATTCAGCCAAATAAAAAATGACCTTCGTATAAATTGCAATAAACTTACCTGTTTAAATACACTTCTCGTTACACTGAATAAAACACAGAAGCATTTCATATTTTTCGTAATTTTAATAACTTAAATTTGCTGCCATATTTTAAAAAAACGTAATGAAATATTTTAAGAAAAAAACAAACAATAGACCTCAAAAGTAACAAGATGTCAATTCTAACTAGGTTACGTAATAGTATATTACAAAATAAGTGTGGTAACTAGGTGTAACCAGCAATGTTTTAACTTTTTTTATTTTTATGAAAATTGGGATGTCATAGCGACAAATAAAAAACAACGCCACTTTGAAGTTGTCAGTCAAAAAGTCAGTCGAAAACTTGGAGATTTCACGGCTAGTTGAAGCTGCTACGGCGAACTTGCTGCCACAGAAATTCGGAATTCGCTACGAAAAGGCCTATGATATGTTTATCGAATGGTGCTTCCATAAAAAAGTGAATAACATAAATGAAGATGTATTAATTGCCTATTTTAAAGATAAGTTCTACGAAAAGAAGTCGCTTTGGTGCTATTATTCAATGCTAAAGTCCACCTTGTCCATAAAATAGAACATTTAGATAGACAAATTTCCAAAATTAATAGCTTATTTGAAAATAAAAACCATAGGCAATAAACAGAAGAAGTACGAGGTTTTTACGCGCGCAGAAGTCAACAAGTTCATGGAAGAAGCTCCTGATATAGATTTTTTGATGATGAAAGTAGGTTCTAATGTTTAATATTAAAGTCAATCAGTATACAGAAAAATTGTCCTAATGTTAACTTTTGCGCACACTTTAACTGAACATTCATAACTTAGGATGCCGGGTACCTAATAAATTACGTTTATCTCAAATAAACATCCACAACAAATTTTAAAAAAATATATATTCTGCAAAAATCTATAATTTGCATCAATAATTCTATAAGCTGTCAGTCATAGTCACTGTCAGAAATAGGACAAGGTTCAAGAAAAACTAAGTTTTTCTCTTAATTTTTTTTATAGTTATGTTATTGATGTTTATTTAAGAAAAACGTTTATTTATTAGATACCTGGTGTTTCAAATTACGCCTGTGTAAATTTTCAGTATTTAATACAGTGTGGGAGAAAAGTAAATATTGGGTCAACATTTTTTAACGCAAATATGTATAATGCATGATAAAAAAATACATCGTATAATGTAAAATAATATTTGTTTTAGGTGGTACTTGGAATTGGAATAGCTGGAGCGTGCAGGAGGGAGGAGCTTACAAATATAAAATTGGGGGATGTCAAACAGGAAGGGGCGATCCTGGTTAAAACAATTCCTACTGAAAAACCACACAAGCAGAAAATTCGTTTTGTGTGGTAAAGAAGTCAAAATTTACAAAAAGTCTATACATCTTAGGCCATCACACAATCGACTCTTCACTTTTTATAGTAAGGGAAAATGTAAATCTCATCCTGTAGGTATCAATACAATGGGAAAAATACCGGCCAAAATGGCCCAATTTTTAAAACTAAATGATCCGACCAAGTTTACCGGTCATTGTTTTCGGAGGACTTCTGCCACCTTATTGGCTGATGCTGGTGGAGATATCTTAACCCTGAAACGACATGGTGGTTGGAGATCGTCGGCAGTGGCGGAGACCTACGTCGAAGAATCGGTCGAAAAAAGACTCCTAGTTGCTAGAAAAATCAGCACAGCGCTAAGCCTAAATCAGGAGATCACGGTTTTAAAGGAAAGTTCGCAATCTAGGAGTTCTACCGAAATAATCAAAAAGAGCATAGGAAATGTTACAAATTACAGCATAACGATAAAATTGTGAAAATAATTTAATTTATAGTTTATAGTTTATAATTTTTAGTTGTTATGTATTTAAGTTTTTTTATTTAGTTGTTTAAAGTTGTTAAATTTTAAGTCATGTTTGTGTGTTAATTTAAAAATGCCAATAATTATAATTTAATTAAAAATTCATGAAAAAATTATTTATTAATTTTTTACCACACTAGTGTTAAAATTATTTTTCCGCACTTGTGCGTTAAAGTAATAGTTACCGCACTAATATGGGTGTGTAAAAACATAATTTACGCACGGTTGTAGATGGTCTACTAAGAAAACAATTATATATTTTTTTAAAAATTTAGTTTTTGGCCTAATATTAAACATAAATATTAACAATTATATATTTTTGGGAAGCTTGCAAAAGCTTGTTAACGGCATGATGCGGAAAAAGCAGCACACCATCGGCATCGCCACAAGAAAGAGTGCATTTTGGGCAAGCAATCTATTAAGATCTGCCGCCTAAGTCAAGCCTAATGCCTATTTCGCCAGAAAAGATAAATTTCCAAGTGAAAAATGAGTAATTTTTTTTTCCTAATTCCGGGGTCTTTTTAATAATTTTGTCAGGAAGCATTTTGTGGAAAATTTTTGGGATTCAGTTCAGTTTTGCGTAAAATTTTTTCGAGAAGTTAAAATCGGGTTTATTACAATTAGTTTTCCCAAAGGGAAGAGCGTGCCCGGTTTTCTTTATATATTATGATTTTTATTTTGATTCCTGCACTTCGCGGATTTTCCGTGCGGACTTAGTAGATTTCTTTCACTTGTAACTTTATTGTTCAGTTTGTAAAAATTATTTAATTCTTGTTTTTTTTGTTGTTTATCTGTTAACTTTTTTTGATTGTAACAAGTTTTAAAGTTTAATGCTGAAAATGACTTCAAATGTTTATAATGAAACTAAAGTACTAATGAATAAACTAAAGCAGAAACTTAGAAAAATTGAACAGGCGTTTGACTTGTCTGGGCAGATAAGTGCTAGGCCCACTAACCCTAAGTCTGCCTCGGCACGGCGGCGACCACGTAACGCCGCCGCTGCCGATGTAGCAATATCCCTTATCACTCTCTTGCGTTTCACGAAGGGAAAGACCAAGTCCCAGAAACGCCGCTGTCAAAGGCTGGCACGACGTAGGTCGAGAGTTTCTGTGGTCTTGCCCCCTTGTGACGCACAAGGGAATAAGCAGTATTTTACCGCGGAAGGCGCTAAGGTGGAGCTGGCCAAATTAACTAACAATATGCAATTCACGGTACCTACATTTTCACCCCAGCCCTTAGAGGCTCTTACCCGGCCGTTGGCGGACTGTAACCGACTTATAGACATTCCTTCTTCGCCCCTAAATTCAACCACCGCCCCTGCGGAGCGGGTATGTGACCAAAATATCGAAATTCGCGACCAGGGGTGTAAATTCTCCTGGCCCGCGGTTTTCAGGGAATATAACAATAACCAAGAACATATTTACTATGACAATGATACAGGGTTAAAGAGTAACCTTTTCTCTAACGGACGAGACCGCTTTAAATAAATTCGAGAAAGTTGAAACACCAGACCATATTACTAATAAATATCCCGTTAAAATCAATATATTGCAAAATATCACTATACGGGCTACTAACGAGCCCCAAAGTGGTGTGGCATGGTCCGGGGACTATGCAGTAAGTCCGAATAGTGCCGGCATGCCACACTACCTTACCGATTTCAAACTCCCTGAAATTGTAGCAATCAATAGTTATAAAACTCTTGAGGAACGACGTCTCGAATGAGACGACGCCGTCGCGACGCGTTTAGAGGCGGGAAAGAGTCCACCTTCTGCTATCTGGCCCAAGCTTAGTCCGTAGCAGGACTAAGGCTCCTGAGAACGAAGTAAACGAGTCTTAAATAAATCTTTCCCCGCGGAGATTTCAGGCATCTTTCATTTTATGAAAAAGTAGCACAGTGATGCGAACACCGCATCCTTCTATCTTTGCTAATAAGTGGATACCCCGCAAAAACCCTCGAAAATGGGACACCTGTACAGTACAGTCAGTTGGGATTCTTATTTTTGCAAAAATTGCACAAAAATTGCGGAATATTTAAAACTTCCTGATGCTTTAAGTTACACCGTTCATTGTTTGAGAAGAATATCTGCCACTTTTTTGCGGACAGTGGCGCTGATATTCAGGTTCTTAAACGGCATGGGGGATGGCGATCCACAAGCGTAGCTGAAGGATAGGTGGAAGAAAGTATTGGTGATAAAATATAGAATTCCAAAAGTATATTTAATAATGTCCAACTGGGACTAACCCAGAAGTTCCTCCAGGAACTGTGGTAAATAAAAAAGTTCAGCAACAATTGGTTAATACAGCGGGGTCAAAACTAATAATCTTTTGTAACTTACACAATTGTTCTTTTAATATTTATAGTTACACTGTTTAAAATAAAGATTTTTTGCTTCCTTGTTAAATTGTGTTTTTATGAAGTAATGTTCGCTATGCTGTAAAATGGTCTATTACTGTATGATTTTAAGGTCTGTAATGTAATGAATTGCTGTACAAAATGCAAAAAAACATATTATGTACTAACCTATTTGCAAATGCCATTTATATTAGAACATAATAACAAATAAAATACGATAAGATAAAACAAAGTTCTATCGGACAATGTGCGCTAAGTAACAATTAGAACAGTAGTATTTAAAACCAGAAACCTTTTGAAGGGGGCAAACAAATATTTATGTTGTTTAAACAATACGTATGCCATTTAAATGCTACAACTTTTTTTAAATCGCTGTAACTTTTCAAATATTAATTTTCGTTAGTTTTATACAGAATGTTTTTTGTAGATGATTAAATTTTCTGCAAAAATATGTTTATATTAATTTCCCGTATATTTCATATTTTCGAAGATATCGTGAACTTCAATTTCTGAGAGCAGAAATTTTACTCAATTTCCGGTCGGTAATAATTGCTTATAAGATATTTTTATATAATAGTGACATAAAATGAATTTACATAACAAATTAAAAATTTACATGTTTTTTAGGATTTAAACAGCTCTGAGAAATATATTTTATTTTAGATTTTTAAGAAAATATGATTTAAAAAAATAAAATTTATGAAGAGTTATTTCTCAGGACTTTTAAAACATTTTATTAAATGCTAAATATTTTCTGCTTTTCTTACATATGTTAGACTCATGTGCCGAATTCGCCCATTCGCCGAAATAAATACTCAGTTCGCGAAATGATCAAAGCCAAATGATCAATTGCCGAACATAGTTCCTATTTCGGTATCTGTTTAAACTGGTTTACACATTTTGCGAACTGAGCTATCCGGAGTTGCTCAAATGCCGAATAAGATATATTTCGGCAGATTATCATCAACTGGTCGCTCGAACATGAAAAAAAATATATATATGTTGTGGCCAAACCCCGTTCTGGTCGTCCAAAAACAGATTTTGTGCGTGTTTCAAAATAAAAAGCCGCTTTGCTTACCAGAACTAACCATGACCGACTAGAACTTAGGGCTTTTGAATTTGTCTTAATTATTTGCAGAAGTTATAAACAAAATTTTAACAACGTATTGGAAAAAACCCGGGAAATATATAATTACACTTTTAAAAAAATTATAACTTCTATCATATCAAAAATTGTAAACAACCTAGTCGGTCATGGTTAGTTCTGGTAAGCAAGCTGCTTTTTATTTTGAAACACGTTCAGGTCTACCTTAAACGGCCAAAAAGCAACATTGAAAGTTTTTTTTTTCATGTTCAAGCGACGAGCTGATGATAATAGGCCGAAATATATCTTATTCGGCATTTGAACAACTCCGGATAGCTCAGTTCGCGAAATGTAATCGTTTAAACACCTACCGAAATAGGAACTATATTGAAATCGATCATTTGGCTTTGATCATTTCGCGAACTGAGTATTTTTTCGGCGAATGGGCGAATTCGGCATATGAGTCTAACACTATACAAAAAATATAAAATATAATTTTCCTTAATATTTTGCGTATCAGAAATTTCATCTTCTTCAAGTGGTGGGTGGTTATCGCAGTCACTTTCACCGCAAACACTGCGAGCCGGTGAGCAATAAAGGCCACTTTTTCTGCAGCCACATGCTAAACCGCATTCTGTTTTGCAAGAGCAAAATATGATTTTTAAGACATTTTCAGGTGCGGCTGGTTGCGTTATTTTTACTGGTTTTAAATAATTGTCTTTTTGCCAACCCCATTATTCAGGAGGGATTAGAGAATTAATTTTTCACTGCTGAACTTGTGAGTAAAGCCTTTTAATATGTTGTTTTGCTGCATCCTCTGTCGAAGGTAGTAAATGAAGCTGTACACTTTTATCTTTTGAAGCTAATGCTATGAAACGTTTGTATTGAAGTATATTAGGTTTTTAGCACTTTTAGCACCATATATTATGGTATACAATTTATACCTTTACTGAAAAGTACTTCATTATTTTTTTCAACCATAAAAGTTTTAGCTGCTGCATGTAATTTATAATCATTATTAAAAATTTAAATAAAATTATTTTTACCTTTATTATAAAAGGCGGGGGTAGTATCACTTTCAGCGAATGCATGAATAAATAAAAGATGCCCTTTGTTAATATTTTCATATTTACTTAACATAGTTTTTGTTAAATAAACTCTGAACTGTTAAAAATATATTTTGAGTGATTTAAAAAAACATTTCTTTTTCATCAGATGCTAAGAGTCTACTTACAAGTTCAGCAATGGAAACCTAATTCTCTAATTCCTTCTGAAGAATGGGGTTGGCAAAAAGACGATTATTTTTATTAAAAATCATATTTTGCTCCTGCAAAACAGGATGCGGTCAGCATGTGGCTGCAAAAAGTGGTCTTCACTGCTCACCGACCTGCATTGTTTGCAGTGAAAGTGACTCGAATAACCACCCATTAAATAAAAATAAAAATTAAATTTTCTGTTTTTGTAAATTTGAGTAAAGCAGAAATTTTTTTAAAATTTAATAAAGTAATTTAAAATTTCTGATAACTATGAAATTTTGTTATTTTCATTATATTTTTTTCTTTAATATCTAATATAGAATATGTTTCTAATTGTTTAAATCTAAGAAATATTTTTAATTATTATTATAATTTTTTTTATATATATTAATATAAATATGTTTATAGATTGTTTAAATCCTAAAGAAATATTTAATAATTATATTAATATTATTATATATATATATATATATATATATATATATATATATATATATATATATATATATATATATATATATATATATATATATATATATATATATAAATATATATATATATATATATATATATATATATATATATATATATATATATATATATATATATATATATATATATATATATATATATATATATATTCATTTTATGTCACTATTATATAAAAATATCTTATAAGCAATTTTTACAGTCCGGAAATTAAGAAAATTTTTTCTCTCAGAAATAGAAGTTCATGATATCTTCGAAACTATGAAAAATAAAAAATTATTATAAAACAATTTTTGTAGGACATTTAATTATCTACAAAAAAAACTGTGTTAAAATGAGAAAAACTAATATTTAAAAAGTTCCAGCGATAAAAAAATGTTCCTTTTAAATATCCTAAAGATTGTTTTAAACAATATAAATATTTTTGTGTTCCTGTCAAAAAGTTTCTGATTTTTAAAAAAATATGGAAAAACAAAATAATTTAAAACAAAGTAAGAGAAAGGGCAATATTTCGTGAGAACAGGAAAATAATAAAACATCCGAACTTATGAAGTCCACGTCCATATAATTTGTTTATATCAAAAGGATAGAAATATACAACTAATTACATATCTGCAACAATAGGTCATACATTTATTTAGCTAAGTGAATCTGTATTTTTTAAATCGGCCATTTTCCTAGGACAAAAAAACTTTATTACTTTTTAACAACCACAAATATTATCATAGCTTGTTCAAATTTTAATAGTAATTTTTGTTAGGACTGTCCTCAAAAGTTCTCTATTATCAAAAGTATATTATCTTCAGAACCTAATGACATTTTAACAAGCTAAAAGAAAACAGAATTATTTTAAAGTAATTTTGGTTTATACTACAAATCATTTAGAAAACATTATTAATAAAGGGCAAAGCTAGTTTTCGATTATATGTTTCTAAAAGACATAGAATAATGTTTAAACGTCACCAAAAAATGATCACTACAGGTAATTCTTAAAAAACATTTCCTTTTATTTTAGTGGTATATTTAGAAGATAACAAGTATTACAGATTGATAAGTTGTTATATATTTATATATATATATATATATATATATATATATATATATATATATATATATATATATATATATATATATATATATATATATATATATAATATATATATATATATATATATATATATATATATATATATATATATATATATATATATATATATATATATATATATATATATATATATATATATATATATATATATATATACTATATATATATATATATATATATATCTAGCAATCGTCCGCTACTTGTGTCTGCATTCTTTTTGTTTAGTTAGAAACAACAAAGAAACACAATTTTCAGTTTGTTGGGAATTATAAATGTATAAAAATTATTTCGCCTGGCAAATTTAAGGTAAGAACACGTGTGTTTTAAACAATCCTTAACATTTAAAACCTAAAATGGATATTTATCAAATTGAGGAAAAGTTAAAATTGTTCAGTGGTTTAATGGGAGTAATTCTTTACAGCAGGTAAAAAATATATTTGCTAAGAATTACCTAATAGGCCACACCCTGCAATTACTACTATTTCAAGAATTATAAATAATTTCCAAAATTTCGAGTGCGTTTCTCCCATAACCATAAAATACAAAACGTCCAAGAAGTTAATGAGGAACGGGAAGCGAAAGAAATTAATTTGTTGGCATTAATTAATGAAAATCCAACTTTGTCAACACGTGCGCTTGCGGATGAGGAGGTTGATTTAAGTACAAGAACGGTGAGGAGAATAAAAAAATAAGTATCGTTCATACAAAAGTTTAAAAAACCCCAGGAAATTTATCCTGAGGACAATATCAGGAGAACAGAGTTTTGTGAAAACCTGATAAATAAGGCAAATGAAAATAAAGATTTTTTTCGAAACATTGTCTTTACTGATGAGTCCACATTTCCACTCCATGGTAGGCATAATGTCACTCACCCGTTATTGGTCTCAGGAAAATTTTCATAGGTATTTTGAACTTAGAACTCAGCGTCCTCAAAAGGTAAATGTCTGAAGCGGTATTTATGGGGAACATGTTATTGGGCCATACTTCATTGATGGTAACTTAACTGGTCAAAAATATTTGGATCTTTTGCAACAGCAAATAGTTCCAGAAATTAGACGATTGGCAGGTCCTCGATTCAATAAAGTGTGGTTTTAACAAGATGGCTGTCCAGCACATAATACACGTTTGGTTTTGGATCATTTAAATAATACTTTTCCAAACCGTCTTATTGCTGCGCTCGCTCTCCTGATCTGGCTCCTAACGTTTTTTTTTTATTTGGGTTTATGCAAAATCCAAAATTTATGGTTTTCGGGATGATCCCGCTACGAATCTTGACGAATTGCGTGTAAAAATTCGCAATGTTTTTTAAACAATTACACCTGTGATGTTAAGCAATGTTCGAAGAAGTTTCAATGATCGCTTAGGACATTGTTTAGCGGAAGGCGGTGGATTGTTTGAATACTTGCTTCATTAATTAATTTATTTAGATTTTTTTTTGTTTTTACTTAATTTTTTTATGTAGAATTATTTTTTTAGTTTTTAGTTGGGATTTTTTAGAATAACATTTTTTTTTCCTTAATATAAAAACAATAATTTTATTCTTGGTATGATTCAAAAAAACTCTGATAAGCAATAGCGAATTTTATCTCCTACATGCGTAAATAATAATTATGGAAAACATGAAATACGGCAGTACATCCCAACCCGTCCGTGGCTACAAAGTTACTAAAGATTGACGGAAAGCGCGCCGGTTGGTCGCGCGAACCTCGGCTGCAGTGCTTAGAGGGTAATCGCAAATTGGTCCGGTCCATTGCTATATACCTAGTAGGGTGCCCGTGTCTGTTTTTTTTTATATATATATATATATATATATATATATATATATATATATATATATATATATATATATATATATATATATATATATATTATTTTTCTCAATTTTAAGGCTTGCCAGCACTAAAGGAAACGCTATTTAGTTTGTAAGGCCTAAGAGAACATTTCTATAATTTTTTGGAAGTAACACTGGAAGGTTTTAGCTGTCAAACAAAAAACGTCATTTTTTAAATATATATTTTTTCTCAATTTTGCGAGGCTTTCCAGCACTAACGGGAGACGTCATTTAGTTAGTAAGGCTTAAGAACATTTCTATTTTTTTGTTGGGAGCAACATAGAAAGGTCTTAGCTGTCACACATTAAAAAACGCACATTTTTAAATATCTTATTTTTTTTTTCTTAATTTTGCAAGGCTTACCAGCATGAATATATATATATATATATATATATATATATATATATATATATATATATATATATATATATATATATATATATATATATATATATATATATATATATATATATATATATATATATATATATATATATATATATATATATATATATATATATATATATATATATATATATATATATTATCTGAAGTACCTTTACCAAATAAAAAAAAAAATAAGATGATTTAAAATGCGTTTTCAATGTGACAAAGGACCTTTCATGTTGCTCCCAAAATAGGAATGTTCTTAAGCCTACTAACAAATGACTTCCGCAGTGCTGAGCCTCGAAAAAAAATATATATTTAAAAAATGAGTTTGTTTGACACTTTCAGTGTTTTTCCAAAAAATATAGAAATGTTTTTAACCTTAAACTGCTAAATGGTACAAGAGTGAAGTCCATTTATTTAAGAAGATATGGAAATAAGTTACGAGGAAAAGTTGTTCAAAATTAAAAGGTAGTCTCTAATACGAATTCTCGAAAAAATCGGCCTACCTTTATTTATTTGTGATTAAATTTATATTAATATCAATTTAAATTTTTAATACCAAATAATTATTAAATTTTTTGCTGTTAAGTAAGCATTTAAAGCTGACGATACTGCGGCTAGTGAATTATACAAGCGAAGTGTCAAAAGCTTGTCACTTTCAACGCCTACTAGTACAAAAATTTGGAATTAGTTAATTGATAATGAAATTTTAATCACAAATAAATAAAAGGGGCCGATTTTTCGAAATGTATTAGAGACTACCTTTACGTTGAACAACGTTTTCTGGTAACTTATTTCCATATCTTTGAAATAAATGCACTTTACTCTTGTACCTTTTTAATTTTTTTTTAATTTTCTGGACACCGCGTATAAAATATGTTAAAAGTTTCTATCCCAATCTTACTCTAAGAAGTAGCAAACATTTTTATCACAAGTAACTTTTTTCGATAAAATTAAAAATAAAGAAGTTTTTCCTATTCAACATCTTTTCCATGGACACACCAGTACGTCCACGAAAAAGGCGTTAAATAGTAAAACACTTCACCATTTTTAATTTTATCAAAAAAAGCTACTTTTAAAAAAAAATTTGCTACTTCTCAGAGTAAGAGTTGGGATAAAAACATTTAACAAATTTTATACGCGGTATTCAGAAAATTGAAAAAACTTTAAATGGTTCAAGAGTCAAGTGTATTCATTTAAGAAGATATGGAAATACGTTACTAGGAAAAGTTGTTCAAAAGTAAAAGATGGTTCCTAATTTCAATTTTTAAAGAGATCGGCCTACATTTATTAATTTGTGATAAAAATAATTTTAATATTAATTAACTAATTCCAAATTAACAACTTATTATTGTACTAGTAGGCGTTGATAGTGACAAGCTTTATTGACACTTCGCTTTTATAATTCATTAGCCGCAGTAACGTCATCTTTAAATGCTTACTTAACAGCAAAAAAATTAATAAAATTGATATTAAAAATTTAAATTGATATTAAAATAAATTTAATCACAAATAAATAAAGTAGGCCAATTTTTTCGAAAATTGGAATTAGAGACTACCTTTTAATTTTGAACAACTTTTCCTAGTAACTTATGTCCATATCTTCTGAAATAAATGCACTTTACTCTTGTACCATTTTAAGTTTTGTCAATTTTCTGACCACCGCGCATAAAATATGTAAAATGTTTCTATCCCAATCTTACTTTAAGAAGTAGGAAAATTTTTTAGCAAGAGTAGCTTTTTTCATAAAATCAAAATAAAAAGTTTTTCTCTTCAACACTTTTCCGTGGACATACTGTATATATATATATATATATATATATATATATATATATATATATATATATATATATATATATATATATATATATATATATATATATATATATATATATATATATATATATATATATATATATATATATATATATATATATATATATATATATATATATATATATATATATATATATATATATATATCTTGCAATCGTCGGCTACTTGTGTCTGCATTCTTTTTTGTTTAGTTAGAAACAACAAAGTAACACAATTTTCAGTTTGTTGGGAATTATAAATGTATAAAAATTATTTCGCCTGGCAAATTTAAGGTAAGAACACGTGTGTTTTTAAACAATCCTTAACATTTAAAACCTAAAATGGATATTTATCAAATTGAGGAAAAAGTTAAAATTGTTCAGTGGTTTAATGGGAGTAATTCTTTACAGCGGGTAAAAAATATATTTGCTAAGAATTATCCTAATAGGCCACACCCTGCAATTACTACTATTTCAAGAATTATAAATAATTTCCAAAATTTCGAGTGCGTTTCTCCCATAACCATAAAATACAAAACGTCCAAGAAGTTAATGAGGAACGGGAAGCGAAAGAAATTAATTTGTTGGCATTAATTAATGAAAATCCAACTTTGTCAACACGTGCGCTTGCGGATGAGGAGGTTGATTTAAGTACAAGAACGGTGAGGAAAATAAAATGTGGTTTTAACAAGATGGCTGTCCAGCACATAATACACGTTTGGTTTTGGATCATTTAAATAATACTTTTTCCAAACGTGCATTGCTGCGCTTGCTCTGATCTGGCTCCTAACGTTTTTTTTTATTTGGGTTTATGCAAATCCAAAATTTATGGTTTTTCGGGATGATCCCTACGAATCTTGACGAATTGCGTGTAAAAATTCGCAATGTTTTTAAACAATTACACCTGTGATGTTAAGCAATGTTCGAAGAAGTTTCAATGATCGCTTAGGACATTGTTTAGCGGAAGAGCGGTGGATTGTTTGAATACTTGCTTCATTAATTAATTTATTTAGATTTTTTTTTGTTTTACTTAATTTTTTTATGTAGAATTTTTTTTTTAGTTTTTAGTTGGGATTTTTAGAATAACATTTTTTTCCTTAATATAAAAAATAAAAATTTTTATTCTTGGTTTTGATTAAAAACTCGATAAGCAATAGCAAATTTTATCTCCTACATGCGTAAATAATAATTATGGAAAACATGAAATCCCGGCTTTTAAAATCCCAACCCGTCCGTGGCTACAAAGTTACTAAAGATTGACGGAAAGCGCGCCGGTTGGTCGCGCGAACCTCGGCTGCAGTGTTAGAGGGTAATCGCAAATTGGTCCGGCCATTGCTATATCCCCCCTAAGTAGGTGCCTTAGTAGTATATATATATATATATATATATATATATATATATATATATATATATATATATATATATATATATATATATATATATTATTTTTCTCAATTTTGCAAGGCTTGCCAGCACTAAAGGGAAACGCTTTTTGGTTTGTAAGGCCTAAGAGAACATTTCTAAAATTTTTTTGAAAGAAAAGGGAAAGGGTTTTTAGCTGTCAAACAAAAAACTCATTTTAAATATATATTTTTCTCAATTTTGCGAGGCTTTCAGCACTAACGGGAGGAATCATTTAGTTAGTAAGGCTTAAGAACATTTCTATTTTTTGGGAGCAACATAGAAAGGTCTTAGCTGTCAAAACCATTAAAAACGCATTTTTAAATATCTTATTTTTTTTTCTTAATTTTGCAAGGCTTACCAGCATGAATATATATATATATATATATATATATATATATATATATATATATATATATATATATATATTATATATATATATATATTATAGTTAGTGCTGGAAAGCCTCATAAAATGAGAAAAAAATATTTTTAAAAATGACGTTTTTGTTTGAAACAAAACCTTATGTTTTTCCCAAAAATTATAAAATGTTTTTAGGCTCCTAAAGCAAAATGTTTCCCTTTGGTGCTGGGCTCTGAAATATTGAAAAAAAAATAATATATATATATATATATATATATATATATATATATATATATATATATATATATATATATATATATATATATATATATATATATATATATATATATATATATATATATATATATATATATATATTTTTCGAACACAGGCACCCTACTAGGACCGGACCAATTTGCGATTACCCTCTAAGCACTGCAGCCGAGGTTCGCGCGCCCAAACCGGCGCCTTTTCGTCAATCTTTAAACTTTGTAGCCACGGACGGGTTGGGATGTACTGCCGTATTTCATTTTTTCCCATAATTATTATTTAAAGGAGATAAAATTCGCTTTTTTATAAAGAGTTTTGAATCAAACCAAGAATAAAATTATTGTTTTTATTTTAAAGGGAAAAAAAAATGTTTTTAAATCCCAACTAAAAACAAAAAAAAAATAATTCTACATAAAGTAAAGTAAAAACAAAAAAATCTAAAAAAATTTAAATTAAAAATGAACAAGTATTCAAACAATCCACCGCCTTCCCTAAAAAAATGTCCTAAGCGATCATTGTTCTTCAAAACATTGTTTTAACATCACGGGTTGAATTGTTTAAAAAACATTGCAAATTTTTTCCCAATTCCAAGCAGGGTCATCAAACATAAATTTTTTTTAAAAACCCCAAATAAATTAGAGCCGATCAGCCCCAATAAGACGGTTTGGAAAAATATTATTTAAATGATCCAAAACCAAACGTGAAAATTGTGGACAACCAAAACTTTTAAAACCACATTTTTCCCCCTTCTTTACTTAAATCACCTCTCGCCGCCGTGTTTCAAAGTTATTTTCATTAATTATGCCACAATAATTTCTTTTGCTTCCGTTAACTTGCAATGTTATGAAACACTTTGAAAAATTTGGGAAAATTTTTTATAATTAATAAATGAGGGTCCTATTAGGATAATTCTTAACCCAAACCCGCCTACCACTGAACATTTAACTTTTCTTTATGATAAATATCCATTTTAGGTTTTAAATGTTAAGGGTGTTAAACGTGTTCACCTTAAATTTGCCAGGCTAATTAAAACTAATTCCCAACAAACGTTTCTAACTAAAAGATGCGAACAAATGGGGGAAGAGATATATATATATATATATATATATATATATATATATATATATATATATATATATATATATATAATTTTAAAATATATATATATATATATACAGTATTCACGGAAAAAAGAAAAAACAATTTGAAGTTACTCTTAAAACCTATTCCAAAAATTAGATGGGATAGAAAGATTTTATTGGGGGGTCCGAAAATGCAAACTAAATGACAGTAAGTGCATTTATTCAGAAGAAGGATAAGTTACAAAGGGAAAATTGTTCAAAATTAAAAGGTAGTCCATTTTCAAAATGGTCATTATTTATTTGTGATTATTTTAATATCAATAAATTTTAATATCAATTTATTAGCTTGTTTAAATTTAGATGACGTTACTGGGGCTAATATATAAGCAGTGTCAATAAGCTGTCATATCAACTAATCAATTAAGTTGTTGATTGGGAATTAATTTAAAATTATTTTATCCAAATTAATAAATGTAACGTCTTAATGATAAGAACTATCTTTACTTTTGAACATTTCAGTAACCACTATCTTTTCAAATGAAATACACTTGACTCTTGAACTTTAAGTTCAATTTTTTTGAATACCGCGTATAAAATTTGTTAAATGTTTTTATCCCAATCCACTTGAGGAAACAAATTTTTTAAAAAAGCTTTTTGATAATAAAAAAGGTGAAGTGTTTATATTTAACGCTATTTTGATGATGTTGAATAGGAAAAAATTTTTTTTTTAATTTTTTCAGCTTGTGAAAAATGTTCCTCTTAAATAGAAGGATAAAAACTTTAAATATTTTTGGTGGTCAAAAAAAAAAAAAAAAAGAAAAGAGTAAAGTGCATTTATTTGAAGATATGAAATAAGTTCCCGAAAACGTTGTTCAAACGTGGGACCTAATAAATTTTCAAAAAAAACGGCCCCCTTTTATTTATTTTTGATTAAAATTTCATTATCAATCACTATTCAAATTTTGTACTAAGTTGATAATGACAAAACTTTTACTTGTATTCCAGCCCATCGTCCTTAAAATGCTACTTAACGAATTAATAATTATTTGTTATTTAAATTGATATTATTAATTTTCACAAATAAATAAAGTACATTTTGGATGATAGAGAAACTTTGAACACCTCGTACTTATTTCCATATCTTTGTACCATTAAAGTTTCAATTTTCTGAACACCGCGTATAAAATATGTTAAATGTTTAAAATAATTTACCTTAGAAGTAGAAAAATTTTTTTATCAGAGTAGCTTTTTTCGATAAAATCAAAAAAAAAAAAAGTTTTTCTCTTCAACCCCTTTTTCCGTGGATATACTGTATATATATATATATATATATATATATATATATATATATATATATATATATATATATATATATATATATATATATATATATAAATATATATATATATATATATATATATATATATATATATATATATATATATATATGTATATATATATATATATATATATGTCCACCTTTTCCCTTTTTTCCGTTCTTTTCCGTTCTTTTTCTATTTTGTAATAATATATTTTTATAATACACTGCTAAAAACCCACACAACTAGCAGCAACACCATTTTCCCTCACTGTCCATTATGCAACTGCAACGCCACGCCACTGAAAATCAAACTTCGGCTTCTCTACTACGGGAAACATTTGTCACTGGACGCTTTTTTTAAATAAAGTAGCGTGTGAGAGGGTGGCGAAGGTGTAGTGAATAGTTGGGGTATTTGTACAATTCGCCGAACATTCGCCAAATGCACGTAGTTTGGGACAGGCTTAACGAATCGTGGCCCGTCGACCGTCGTTGTATTGAAAGTGGGATGATACAAAGAAAATTGTTGTCGTTCTCTTTTAATCCGGGGTTATACCATATATTTCTACTATATACTTATATATATATATATATATATATATATATATATATATATATATATATATATATATATATATATATATATATATAATATATATATATATATATATATATATATATATATATATATATATATATATATATATATATATATATATATATATATATATATATATAAATATATATATATATATACTACGATTCGTTAAGCCTGTCAGACACTCGTGCATTTGGCGAATGTTCGGCGAATGTACAAATATTCGAACTATTCACTACACCTTCGGCCACCCTCTCACACGCTACTTTATTTAAAAAATGCGTCCAGTGACAAATATTTCCCGTAGTAGAGAAGCCGAAGTCTTGATTTTCAGTGGCGTGGCGTTGCAGTTCATAATGGACAGTGATGAAGAGCAGATGGTTGTTGCTGCTAGTTGTGGGATTTTTAGCAGTGTATTATAAAAATATATTATTACAAAATAGGAGAAAAGAACGGAAAAGAAGGAGATGGTGGATGTTGTCTTTAAATAGAACAAATAACTGGCTAAACATTGCCATCAGAGTCTTTTTTTTTTCAATTCTACAACCGAGTACTCCACGCTAAAGTTTTTTTTTAATATTATTTCAGGCATCAGCCATTTTATTTCTATTCTTATGTTCTGGAATGTGTGTGAATTGCAGGTTCATTTTTATATAATTGTATAAACTCTAACGTTAACTCGTTGCTCCATTCCATTTCAGCAAATAAAAAACAAATCAACCCGCCACCAATGCAATACACAACGAACTAAGGGGGGTGCTAAAGCAAAAAAAAAAGATAAACAAAGCCGTAGCGTCTGGGAGCGATGTCGAAGTTAACGCGGCACTTCGCCGTACCACGAGCTTCTTTCATTCGTGCTTCCGACCTCCTGGAAAATGACGAAGTACGAATCTTTGTTGAAGTAGGGCTCCCACACGTATATATATATATATATATATATATATATATATATATATATATATATATATATATATATATATATATATATATATATATATATATATATATATATATATATATATATATATATATATATATATATATTTTATATATATATATATATATATATATATATATATATATATATATATATATATATATATATATATATATATATCTATATATCTATATATATATATATATATCTATATATATATATATATATATATATATATATATATATATATATATATATATTATATATATATATATATATATATATATATATATATATATATATATATATATATATATATATATATATATATATATATATATATTTTCGGAGAATGGGGTAATTTTTATCGTAGACATGTCCTGGCAATATAAATAATACTCGGCAATCCGTAAAAATACACAACTAATTATTATTTTGACTAACTAAACGATTAAAACACGGATTAAACAAAACAACACGAATAAACATGTAAACTACAGTTTATAGAAAAAAAACAATGCAAAAGTACTGTCACGAATAAAAATAAAATAAATGAACTAGCGACCCAAAACCGGTGTCTCTACGTTCAGTTCTCTCTAAAAACTATCTATCGAATTCCTTCTCAAAGTATTCATTCCCGGTTTTGTTTCACTCTCCTCGTTCTAAACAAATATCGATTTGTCCTTTTTTTATTTCTAAACAAACTTAAAATAAAACATTCCCCAGACTCATAAAGAATAATTAATGGACGGCCGAACCGTGCTCGTAACCAAAACTCTACACAAAAACTTTTTTAATAAAAACAAATCCTTATCTTAATGTTTTTTTAAAAAGAATACGTTAAGCCGCCCGGCCATCTGACATTGCACGTCCTCGTGCGCTAAGCCATTTTTTCCTGGAACAACCGAAACAATATTAAAAAACAAACCACTCGTCCATCCCGACAAATCAAAAACATATAAGTAAACAAACAATATTTAGCACATTTTTACATTCCAAATATTCTTTTCTCAACTTTCATTCTTTTACACCTGGCTACCATAGTAGCACACAGAACAAATCACCACAGAGATTACTGAAACATGATGTGACGATCATGAATCATAATACATCAAGATCCATCCAACTACCGCAGTAGTTTCAAAGTAACAGATAACCACAGCTATCTTTACTATATACAACCTTATGCTTAACCTAGCTACCGCAGATAGCTAGCCAAGCACCAGACAACCGCAGCCGTCTTCAAACTTCACATCTAGCTATCTCAGCAGCTATTCCCAGTTACAGATAACCACAGCTATCTTTACTAGTTTCACACTTGACCTAGCTATCGCAACAGCTATCAAGTATCAAATAACCACAGTTATTTTTGCTTAGACAACCGCAGCCGTCTTCAAACTTCACATCTAGCTACCTTAGCATCTAATTTCAGTAACAGATAGCCGCAACTATCTTTACTAGTTCCACACTTGACCTAGCTATCGCAACAGCTATCAAGTATCAAATAACCACATTTATTTTTGCTTAGACAACGCAGCCGTCTTCAAACTTGACATCTAGCTACCTCAGCAGCTAATTTCAGTAACAGATACCCGCAACTATCTTTACTAGTTCCACACTTGACCTAGCTATCGCAACAGCTATCAAGATCAATAACCGCAGCTATTTGCTTCTCCTAATTAGCTAATATTATCATGCAGTCTAATATAAGCCCCACACTTTTTTCTTATACCTACTATTGCTACTTTTTTTCACCTATTTATTCTGACTCACTAGCCGACACTGGCTCATCCACGCATTGTTCAGCATCTTTACTCTCAAAGTCAAATATCTCTTGTCCTTGACCAGTCGGCACAAGCAGCAACCGCAAAAAATTTACTTAGCCCTCCTTTACCATTTACTTTTTCTACTTCATATCTATCATTCGATAACACTCTTTTTATCCTGTATTGTCCCCTAAACTTACAATCTAATTTTGATAACATTCGCTCTTTACATTCAGGGTAAACAAAATCATCTTTTATGCCTTTATTCGCATTAAACCGTTCCATATCTAATTTTGCACATTTACTGTTTTACGCGACAAAATTAAACCTTCTCTCTCTCTACCCAATAAAACATCAAAAGAAATGCATTCATCGGGGACTACACATAAAACAACAAGTTCGAGATAAATATCTTGAATTTCAACCAATACTATAATTTGTAAATTACACAATATAGCATTCCCACCTTAACCTTTCAGAGATAACATGCAGTCTTTATATTTTCCGTTTAACAAAACTGAAACACTATATTTAATCAAAGAACAGTCAGACCCTGAATAAAACAGAAAAGGAACAATCTTACCATTTTTGGTTTTCATTTGTCCTTGCGGCAATACCTACACTTTCCTGCCTTTCTTCATATCTCGGTTTGCTTGTAGAAGCTTGCTTTCCTTTATTAGGACAACTGGCTCAAAAAAAATCTGGTTTTCCACAACCACAACACATAAAAGACCTTACGATTTTGCCATCGTGCACTACCCGCTTATTCACAGATGCAACATTCAATCGGTACGGGTAAGCCTTATGTCCAATTTTGCCACAAACACAACACTTGCCCATAAATGGTTGTTCCTTTTTGTCTGGCTGAGTAAGGGCACGACGCTTCGAACTAATATGATGATCAGTTGGAAATAGCGCCGGCCGTTTTGGTATGTCCGCCTGTAATCGCTTACGCATTGATTCAGATCTATTTGCAACAACATGACAGGCAAACAATGTTGCTAAGGTCTCCTCGTTTTCACAAGCTTTTATTAGGTGCATTGCTAGTCGTAAAACGTGCAATCCTTCGTCTAAAAGCGTTGTGTTGCTAGGAATATTCTGACGTTCAAGAACAGCTTCTTTGAACATCTCCATAAAGTCAACAGGTTTTGAAAACGTTGATAAAAATTCTGTGCGAATATCCTCTCAGGTTTTTGGCGAATAACCCAATCCGCTGCTTCCCCCTTTAGTACAGATGATAAACTAGTCACCAACATAATTCCCGATAACTTTTGCATTTTAACAAACTCGTCAACCAAACAGCACCAGCCTTCCGGATCTGCAATTTTTGATTTTGGGTCGAAACTTGGAAGTTGAATTTGAGATGCAGAGCTTGTCGATGCTGTAGAGTTTTGCATTTCAATCATTTTTCTTTTTGAGCAACAACTCCCCTTGGCTACCTGGAACATTTGCTTCTGTTTCAGTTTCATTTGTCAGGATATTTTCAGCCAATTGTGGACAGGCTAATCCCACTTCTGATGTCGGAGAATGGGGTAATATTATCGGTAGACATGTCCTGGCAATATAAATAATACTCGGCAATCCGTCAAAATACACAACTAATTATTATTTTGACTAACTAAACGATTAAAACACGGATTAAACAAAACAACACGAATAAACATGTAAACTACAGTCTATAGATAAAAACAATGCAAAAGTACTGTCACGAATAAAAATAAAATAAATGAACTAGCGATCCGAAGCCGGTGTCTCTACGTTCAGTTCTCTCTAAAAACTATCTATCGAATTCCTTCTCAAAGTATTCATTCCCGGCTTCGTTTCACTCTTTTCGATATCTAAACAAATATCGAGTCATGTCCTTTATTTTATTTCTAAACAAACTTAAAATCAACATTAACCCAGACTCATAAAGAATAATTAATGGACGGCCGAACCGTCGCTCGTAACCAAAAACTCAACACTAAGCTTATTTCTAATAAAAACAAATCCTTATCTTAATGTTCTTTTAAAAGAATACGTTAAGCCGACATATATATGTATATAACAAAGGTACTAAATTTCTTGGGTATCGGTCCAGGAGAGGGCTAATTAAAGTGAAACACTTCTTAGTTTAACGAGCTTTCGAAAATATTTATTTTCTTCCTCAGGTCTACAATATGGAAAAAAAACATACAATCAAAAAAGGCAAATCTTTCTCAATTTTAGGTATACTTACAACTAAATGCATTATTTAGAAGTTGGTAACATCAACAACAGCTGAGTTTTACAATGTATGGTAACAGGATATTATTTAGTTTTTGAAAAATTCATATTAATGTTCTTAGTAATTAAGCTGATACATTTTTAAAATATTTTAATTGTTGTTAAATGTAAACTAGTACAGAATGGATGGATTTCTATACCACTTTATTCGTTTCAGGGTTTTTTTAGTTTAACATGTATTTTTTAAGTTTTATTTTTTTGGAATGCGAGTATAAGGTCCGGGCATATCTAGGTTAAAGTTAAGATATTGTTAACTTAACTGGAAGATAGATTTCTTATGACTGAATGTGTATGTAATATGCAAAGTTGAAAAATTAGTAATGGTAAAAAAATTTAAACAGTAAATATGTAGTGTCTTAATGATCACGGAGCTCTTATCTCTCACATAAGAGCATGTGTGTATGTCGTGTATGTCTGTGTGAGTGTGAGTATACCCTTATCTGTCACCTACGGGTAAGTGTGTTTGTGTGTGTGTGCATGTGTATGTGTATGTGCGTAAACCATTATCTGTCACCTAGGGTTAGTGTGTGTGTATGGTTTTTTTTTTTTTTTTTTAATGAGGGGACAAAAAATCTTTTAAAGACACCGTAAGATGATAGACGGTAGTGTGGGATTTCCACCCACTAAAAAAAACCCCTCCTCTTATTCCCTGCGTTTATTGCAAGGAAGACTGGGTCGGGACCGCGTTAGCATTACTTCAACCCAGTCCGTGTTGCGTCGTACGACGGTTCTCTGCTGCCTTACTGGTGCATTTCTAAGATTTTTTCTTTGAGGAGGCGCTGCGCGTAGGCTGCGATTTCCTTCCAGTTTTCTTCTGTTTTTACCATGTAGTTCACTAAACTCGCAGGGTTAAGAGTCTTGTCTAGAGTTGCTTCGGTGTTGGCTCTGTGGTTCCTCCAGCGTCCGCACTCGAAAAACGTGTGCTCAGCGTCGTCGGTTTTATCCGGGCAGTACTTGCACATTGGAGTGTGGTGTAGGCCCATTTTGAACAGGTAGGCGTTGAACGAGCCGTGGCCCGTCAGTAGCTGAGTCAGGAAGAAGTCCGTCTCACCGTGATTTCGGGTAAGCCAGGTTTTGATATTCGGGATCAGGCGAGCTGTCCATCTACCCTTGTCGCAGTTCATCCATCTGTTTTCCCATTCCGTCTGTGTTTCTTCCTTCACTCTTGCTCTGGCCTCCTTCGTGTTGTCGCCTCTGACTTTGAGTTTGTAGAGTTTTGCTCTCTCGAATGCTAGAAGGTCGATAGGTGGAGCTTCCGCTAAAACTAGTACAGCTGCTTCGGAAACCGTGCGATAGGCACAGGTCACCCTGAGGGCCCCCCGTCGTTGTACTGCCGCTATCTTACGCCGATAAGTTTTTGCTTCAGGATATCCGACCATATTTCCGCTCCATAAAGCAGGATAGAGTGGATTACTTCCAGAAGGACTCTTCTCTTTTTAGTTCGTGGGCCCATTGTGTTGGCCATGATTCTCGATAGGCTGGATACCGTCTTGCTGGCTTTTGTGCATGCACTTTCGAGGTGTTCGTGAAAGGACAGCTTTTCGTCTATCGTCACTCCTAAATAGCGTAGTGACCTTGTGGACGTTAATGTTGTCTCACCAATGTCCACGTTGAAGGGTTTTGGAAACCATTTCTGGCGCGTTAGCACAACCATCTCAGTTTTTTGTTTAGCTAGTTTTAGCTGATGTTTCTCGAGCCAGTTTTCTACTACATCAATAGTCGACCGAACTAGAAGATCAGCCTCCTCCACGCTGTCCGCCACTACTGTGGCTGCGACGTCATCGGCAAAACCTGTTAGCTGCACTTGCTTCGGTAGCGGAATCTCCAGCAGCTCGTCGTAATTTGCGTTCCAAAGGTCGGGGCCCATTACTGAACCCTGTGGTACGCCTGCTGTCATCTGGTACTCCTGTGAGCCTTCTGTGGTTTTAACAATTAGCGTTCTTGCATCTAGATAGTCCTCGACTATTGCCAAGTTCTCTTTTTTTATCTTGAACCGGTGTTCCAGTGCGTACAGGATGTCATCCCATTTCGCGCTATTGAACGCGTTTCTTACGTCGAGTGTAAGGAGTATACAGACTTTGCGCGATTTTAGGTTACCAGACCATGCCTCTGCCGCGATTTCTGTGATTTTCTTTATTGCTCCAATCGTTGATCGGCCCTTACGGAAGCCATGTTGGTTATCAGCAAAGCCACCGCTGCAGTCAATGTCTTTTCGCAATCTCCCCTGTATCAGCTTTTCGAGCAGTTTTCCGGGGATGTCCAGCATGCAAAGTGGCCTAAACGACGAAGGTGTAATGGGGATTCCTTTACCCTTGTCCAGGAGGACCAGTCTTTGGCGTTTCCAAACAGTTGGAAACGTGCCGGTTGCAAGGCATGCGTTATAACTTTTCAGTAGTAGGTCCGGGAATTCCTGAGCTATGATCTTTATCACCGACGGTGGGATGCCGTCGGGGCCTGGTGCTTTCCCTGGTTTAAGGGACTTAGCTGCATCTTGCAGTTCCTTGACTGAGAAGTATGAGATTTCGCCACTACTTATGAAGTGCCTTCTTTCTCGCGGCTGGTGGTAGGGAAATAACTCCTCCACGATGTTGTTCATTTCAGTCGGGGTTTTTGGTGCTTCTGGTGCAGCCTTTCCGAGTCCTTTGACCACAATCTGATAAGCTTTGCCCCAGACGTCCCTGTTTAGGTCGTTGCAGATTTCCCTCCACAATATCGCTTTGCTTGCCTTGATGGTGTGGTTCAGTTCCCTTTTCGCCTCTTTGTACTCGCTTGAGTATGAAGCTTGTGTGGGAGTGTGTCTTGCGGCCCTTGTTGCTTGCCGTCGAAGTTTGAGGCATCTTTTTCGGAGTGCCGCTATTTCTGGTGTCCACCAGTATACCGGCCTATGAGTGCTCCGGTTTTTTAGGCGCGGCATAGAGGCGTCACAAGAGGTGGTGATTGCCTTCATTGTGGTCTGAACTATTTTTCTGTCTCGCTTCTGGTATTAGGAGTCTCGAGGAGTTTAAGGGTTTGCCAGCTTTTTGAAAGAGACGCTCTTAGAGCTTCTGAGTCGAGCTTTTTAGCATTCCACCTTCGTTCTACGGGGCTTCTGAGCGTTACTGGAGAGGAATCCGTCTTAACGCTGAATGTAATATGTTGGTGATCGCTGCCGCTGTACTCTTCGGAGACCATCCAGTTCTTGATCCAACTGGATATTTTTGGCGACCCCAGCGAGATGTCTAAGATGTACTCGCGGTAACCTGGTCTTCTAAAAGTCGAGGTATTGCCGGTGTTCAGGACTATCAGGTCGAGCCTTGCTGCGAAATCAGCGACTTCGTTTCCTCTGGTGTCTGAGAAGTCTTCTCCCCATTCAGGCGATTTAGCGTTGAAGTCGCCAGCCACGATGACTTCACCGCTGAATTCGCGTATAGCGTTTTCCACGCTACCCAGCTTTTGTCGGAAAATATCGATCCATTCATTAGGCGAAAGGTAGACGCTCATGAAGTATGTCGTAGGGGTTTTTATCCAGACAAAACCTTCTCCGCAGCCGCTGTTGTTAATGGTTACCTTGGTCGGATTTGCGACCCAGATTGCCGCAGTGTTAGTTTTATCCGTGAACCACGTTCTGGCAGAGAGGTTTGAGTGTTGTTCGCAGATGATGCAGAGGTCGATCTTACCTTCAAAGACACGCTGACGGAGTAGGTTCTGCGCTAGTATACACCTGTTAAGATTGCCTTGAAGTATGCTCGTCATTTCTGCGCTCTTGTCGCTTCAGTCAGTGCACCACGAAATGCTCTGCAGGCTTTAGAGCCAGAGATATGGCACAGGTCATCTTTAGCGTTTGCGTCTGGGGTGCACAAGAAGCATTTTGGCGGCTCGGTGCAGTTTGCGCCTTTGTGGTTATCTCCTCCACATTTATAACAACAGTTGCTTCTATCAGGTCCTTTGCAGAGGCGAGCTGAGTGTCCATAACCCAGACATCTGAAACAGCGGGTTACTCTTGCGGCAGGACGGATGCGACAGTTTACCCAGCCGACTTTAATACGCGCCTTATCAAGCGCCTTGGTTGCACTGGCCTCGTCCAATTCACAGAAGGCTGCCCGCTGACCTCTAGGCGTTGCCTTAGTTAAGTTGACGCGTTTAATCTCCAGGCCACTAATGTTAAAGTCGCGTTTGAGTGCTTCGCGAACATGTTCCTCGGTAGTAACCCCATCCAGATCAAGGATTTCAATCGTCGTCGTAGGCGTCAGTGTTTTAACCGTACCGATATTCGTGGTAGCTGACCTGACCGCGTCGGTGAAGGCAGTGCTGTCGTCGGTCTTGTGGCCCATTTCTAGTAGCACACCCCCGTTTTTGGTTTGCCTGATAGACTTAATGTCTACGCCAATCTCCGTGGGATTTACCTTGCTTTTAATCTCCTTGAGAATTTCTGCGTAGGTTCGCCCTTCCGCTGGTTGAATGAGGACGGCCTTGGTTCTTGGCTTCTTCCTCTTGGTTTTTGATGGCTGTTATTTGGGTTAGAGCCATCATTCGTCGGTTGGTTTTGAGCTCTACTTGATATAGCCGTTGCGTCCTGGACTCCTCTTCTCTCCTTGTTTGCCCGAGTCACTTTTATCCAAGTGTCTTCGTTGGCTGGTTTTTTCAGCGTGCGTGAGTCAGATGCTGATAAGGGGCTGGGTGTAGAGAGCGGCCTTTTCCTGTTGTTCATCTCCTGTGTTGTGTCCTTGGGGGTGACCGGTGTCTTCAATTGTGGATTCATCCAGGGAGAAGTTTGCGTGGATGACACTGTTCTATTTGGTGTCTCCGTTGAAGCAGCATTTAGGTCGCTGAGTGCCAATTTGTATGCCGTCTCAATGGACCTGACCAGTCTTTTGATTTCTCCATGGACGTTGTTTCTGTCTTTGATGTAGTCGTTTAGCTCGCTGATCTTCACACCGAGTCTATCCAATGGTGTTTGGCGACTTATGGCAGTGGGCACTGGGTTATTTCTCAGTCTTCCAGATTGAAGGGAGGCTTTGTCCGCAGACAGGTCTGCGTCCATTTGGGCCCCAACTTGACCCATCTCTTTGTTCACTCTCGCATTTATGTTAGGGAGCGAGTACGTACGTTCTCTCCTAGGCGGTGTGGCTTGCAGAAGTGGCCTCTTAACAAAAGGGTCTGTCTCCTCAACTTTATTTTCTTTAATCATATCCATTAGATTCCCACGAGTTGGGTCGAAGTATATGTCCAGCGTGGCAGTGCGCCCTTACCACGCTAAGGCTTATGGCAAGCAAGGGTCGCCAGGTACTTGCAGGACACCGTTCGTGACCATCTGTCGTGTGGCCATTCACCCATCGGCACGGTTCGTGTAACACCTTGGGTTCCGGATTTTGCAGGTTTTCTCCTGGTGAGCTGTCCTTAGCTTCCCCGCTCCTCTTAGACCTTACCGGCTTGGGTGACCCTGCCAGGAGTACTCGACTCCCGCCGGCATCGCTCCTCAAGTCATTGCAGGTACTGAGCCCCTCCACCGACGACAAGGTCTCACAGCTCCTTGGAGAGGTGTGTGTATGGGTGTAAATGTTAGTGTATGTGTACCCCCTTATCTGTCACCTAAGGGTTAGTGTTTGAATGTGTGAGTGTGTGTGTGTGTGTGTGTGTGTGTGTGTGTGTGTGTGTGTGTGTGTGGTGCACGTACGTGACCGAGAGAACACAAATTATAGATTCATTATGATGTTTTGTCTATACCAGATTTTATGTTTTAATATTTACTTACAGCCCTTCGCCCATAGCATTACCATACACTTATCCTAGAGTTATATTTAGGTCCAGTGTAGCATAAAAGTGTTAACAATAGAGAAAAAAAAAACACAAAAAGGGGAAGGACCAGCCTATATTCTTAAGTGAGGTTCAACTGAACATAAAGTGTGGTTACTTACAAAAGGAATGTTAGGTTATAAAGAAGAGAAAGAAAGAGAGAAAAAAAATACAGAATAAAAAATCTAAAGTATTAAAAAATTAATTATGTTGACAGTTATTGTTTAAATGTTTTAGCTTGATATAAAAGAACTATTGGAATCATTGTTTGTCTTTTGTTTTAGGTTAAAATTGAGTAAGTTAGAGTAAATGACACTTAGATTGTCAATGTCAGTTTTTTTATTGATACTGTTAGAATGTTTATATATCTCTATCATCTCTAGAACCACTCTTTTGTTATAATTTGCCTCCACACACAAAATTTTTGTTTCTTTAAAATTAAAAATATGTCCAAGTTGATTACAATGTTGAGACAATGCACAAGAGTTTTTCCTAATCTACAATCACTTTTATGTTGTGTTAATCTATCTTTGAGTACTCTAGACGTTTGTCCTATATATACGCCATCGCACTCAGAGCAAGGAATACTATATATTACGTTAGATTTTTTCAAACTGTCATCTTTGTCTTTAAGTTTAGTAAAAAGTTTTCCTATTGTTTTAGTGTGTTTAAATGCAATTTTAATTGAATTGTCAGAATGAAACAATTTGGTTATTTTAGTTGCTATACTTTTTATATATGGAAAAGAATAGTAAAAAATAGGAGGATGTTCAATAAATGCACTTATTTCGGGGGTGATGCCGTTATTATCGCTGTCATGGGTGATCACTATTGCTGTATTAAAAATAAGCTTGGTTAATAATTTTTTTGGAAAAGAATTAAGTAGTAAGATGTTAAAAAGTTTTTTAAGTTATTCTGGACCAATGATGCATGTGAGATTCTCATTATCCGGGTTTTTAATGCTAATATTAGATTTATTTTTGTTTTGGTGGTATGACTCGAGTAATAGTTGATATACCTGCCTGAGCTGGTTGGTTTAGTGTACCAGTCAAGAATGATCTGGTTATTTGCTTGTCTTATTACTCTAGTGTCCAAAAAAGGTACACTATTGTTGTTTTCCTTTTCCACCGTAAATTGTATGTGTTCATTATAGCTATTAAACACTTCAAGAATCTCGTTAATGCCATCTATTGGAACAGCTGTTATAATATCATCAACGTATTCCTTCAAGAACGGAATTTGAAAAGATAACTTTGGTATACAGACTTCAAGTAAATGATTTACAGGTGACAGATAAGGGGGTACACATACACTAACATATACACCCATACACACACACTAACCCTTAGGTGACAGATAATAGTTTACGCACATACACATACACATGCACACACACACAAACACTTACCCGTAGGTGACAGATAAGGGTATACTTTGCACACTCACACAGACATACACGCACATACACATATGTTCTTATGTGAGAGATAAGAGCTCCGTGATCATTAAGACACTACATATTTACTGTTTAATTTTTTACCATTACTAATTTTTCAACTTTGCATATTACATACACATTCAGTCATAAGAAAATCTATCTTCCAGTTAAGTTAACAATATCTTAACTTTAACCTAGATATGCCTGGACCTTATACTCGCATTGCAAAAAATAATAATTAAAAAAATACATGTTAAACTAAAAAAAACCCTGAAACGAATAAAGTGGTATAGAAATCCATCCATTCTGTACTAGTCTTACATTTAACAACAATTAAAATATTTTAAAAATGTATCAGCTTAATTATTAAGAAACATTAATATGCATTTTTCAAAAACTAAATAATATCCTGTTACCATACATTGTAAAACTCAGCTGTTGTTGATGTTACCAACTTCTAAATAATGCATTTAGTTGTAAGTATACCTAAAATTGAGAAAGATTTGCCTTTTTTTGATTGTATGTTTTTTTTCCATATTGTAGACCTGAGGAAGAAAATAAATATTTTCGAAAGCTCGTTAAACTAAGAAGTGTTTCGCTTTAATTAGCCCTCTCCTGGACCGATACCCAAGAAATTTAGTACCTTTGTTGTTTAACTGGTCGGCCAAGACTTCCCTCCTCCTATTTTTTTATATATATATATATATATATATATATATATATATATATATATATATATATATATATATATATATATATATATATATATATATATATATATATATATATATATATATATATATATATATATATATATATATATATATATATATATATATATATATATATATATATATATATATACGTCTGGCAAACCAATTTCTTAGGTGCGGAGATTTTCGGTGCGATGAAGGGAGATGTCAATTTAAAAGGCAAAGGCTTGAGCGAAATAAAAACAGAAAACTTGTAGCAGCTGATTCCCATTCTACCCAAGAAGAAGAGGGGAATGCTTCGGCCGGCCTATGACAACACACACCCACTCATTGATGCCAGATCTCACGATTATACTTAAGATTACACGATTTTATAAAAATGGCATATCAAAAGAAACGACCGGGAAATCCCCGTTGCCTTCAAGCGGTTATTCGACAGAACTACAAGGGATTCCCCGTTGATTGCAGATAAAGGTGGCTTACACTTTATTTGTTTGCATTTTCACTCCGTCCTGTCTCGTATCGGAAAGTTTACATAAGTCACAACCATCGAAAGTATTTTATTTAAAAAAAAAGTTTAATTGGCGACAAAAATTGTTATGATTTTTTAATCAATAACAACATGATACGAACGTTAGGTAGTAGGATAATACTGACTCAAACGATTCTGAGGACTGAGCATAATATAATAGTGCCTATTGCCTAGATTACGCTAGGCCAACATTTTGAAATTTATGTTACCTATTCATTTATTTAGTGTTTTAATATTTGAATTGGTGTTATGTAAAGTTTTATTAATTTAATAAATGTATTAAACATTGTCATTGTGTTTTCCTTTTTAACAATATTATTAAGTAATTTGTAATCTCCCACTCTTCTCACGATTTTTTACGATTTTTCGTCATTGTATTTCACGATTTCTGCTTTACTTGATTTTGCAACACTGCGCACACTACTCGGTATCAATCGGCCGGCAATACAAGTGAACGCGACGGGCAATGTTGCCAACCAGTAAAAATAAAATTATTTATGTTGTCTTGGTCAAAAAAATAACAAATACATATTATTATAATAATAAAGTATCTTTAACCATTCTAAAATACTAATATTTTTTACAAATTCCTTTCTTTTTGTTTAGCGCATAACTTTTTTAAATGAAAAGTTTTATAAAATGTATGATTTTTAAAACATTTCTAAAATTGCTAATAATTTTTTTACAAAATGACAACACTGTCGACAATATCCTAAAGCCGGTCCCAGACACTACGTGTATTCGGCGAACACTCGGTATTCGAGCATATTCGCGTAGCGTTTGGGAGCCCTACCTTCGACGAAGATTCGTACTTCGTCATTTTTCAGGAGGTCGGTAAACTGGCACGAATGAAAGAAGCTCGTGGTACGGCGAAGTGCCGCGTAGTTAACTTCGGCATCGCTCCCAGACGCTACGGCTTTGTTTATCTGTTTTTTTGCTTTAGCACACCCCTTAGTTCGTTGTGTATTGCATTGGTGGCGGGTTGATTTGTTTTTTATTTGCTAAAATGGAATGGAGCAACGAGTTAACGTTAGAGTTTATACAATTATATAAAAATGGACCTGCAATTCACACAGATTCCAGAACATAAGAATAGAAATAAAATGGCTGATGCCTGAAATATATATATATATATATATATATATATATATATATATATATATATATATATATATATATATATATATATATATATATATATATATATATATATATATTATATATATATATATATATATATATATATATATATATATATATATATATATATATATATATATATATATATATATATATATATATACAGTAAGCGCCGAGCACTGCGAACATAGGACGATCCTGGACGATTTTGGATGTACCTAAAAACGCTGCACGCATTGCCTATCGATCAATAATCTTCCAGCAAACAATTTAGAGAACGCGCGTCGGCCGGCCAAGCGATCAGTTCAATACGTTTATTTCCGAAATAATTCTTTACTATCGAACGCTCGACGCTATAGTTGTACTGTGTTAATTATTTGCGACCAAAAAGTTTTTTTTTAATAAAATAATAATTATTTATAATGGATGTTTACGAACTGGAAGAGAAAATTAAAATTATTCAATGGTATCACCGTGAAAATCCTGTTAGGGGAATTGGGGAATTATTTATTAATTTATTTTCAACCAGGCCGACTCCCACGATTTCCTCTATTCACCGAGTCATTAAAAACTTTCTGACATTTGGTTGTTTAACTCCGAGAAAACATAAACATGATAGTGCCCCAGAAGAAAACAACGAAAGGGAAATGATGGAAATTATGCTAGTGGCAAGTGTTATTGAAAATCCTACAATTTCCATTGCAGAACAGGTTGATTTGAGCAGAAGATTAGTGGAAAAAGTGCTGAAAAAAATGGATACCGATCCTACAAAGTAAGAAAAACCCATGAAATTTTCCCTGATGATCATTTTAGTAACGGAAATGGAAAATAACAATAAAAATTTCATAAGAAACATTGTTTTTACTGATGAGTCGACATTTCCACTTCATGGTTTCACCCAACGATTTTATTCTCTGGGGTCACGTAAAATCACAAATTTATGGTTTCCAGGAGAATAGGGCTAATAATCCACAAGAATTGCAATTACAAATTGAGAATTCTTTTAGGATTATTACCCTTAACATTCTAGCAAATGTCAGAAGGCGTTTTTATGACAATCTTGGTTATTTGGCTCAAGAAGGTGGTTTATTTGAGCATCTTCGATAACTTAGAAGAGTTTTTCTTTTTTTATTCTATGAATGCACATTAATTTATTTTTTTAAAAATAACTTCTACGTTCCATTATTTATTTGAAAAAAATATTTTATTTTATTAGGAAAAACTGTTTGGTTCTTAAGACCGTAGCAAACGTTGCGGTCTCGTAAGCAACTAATTTTAAATTTATGGCTGATAAGAAATCCGATCGAAGTCGGTTGACGCTAGCTAGCTCCTGCTACTTGCTTGTAAACACTGCATCCTCTTACTGAAAATAAAAACGTAGTACCTACACAACTAAACTGGGCAGATAACCCTTCCGAATTTATCACCGCACTCCCCACCAGTCTCAACAAAAAATGAGCCACGTGAGGAATCGAGACGGAAATTGAAATGCAAGCTACAAAATTATTATTGGTATTTTATAATTGGGCACATCCAAAATCGTCCAGGAGCCTCCTATGTTCGCAGTACGGTGCGGGTAAAGATATATATTTTTTCGTTTTAATTTCTTGGTTTTAGGTCGGCCAGAATGTAAACATTATGTTTTTAGTACTTTATATTGATGACGTTTCGATCATTTTCCGATCTTTTTCAAATCTAAAAGTTAGGTTTCAGAAACAAAGTTAGTATAACTAGTGTCATCCAAATAAAAAGACAAAAAAAACTTACCCTAGAGCGTTAAAATAATAGTGAACATTAATCAACAAATATGTGTATATTTACATTTTTAACAACACAACACAAGGAACGGACTACTTATATTAGTAATAAAATATGAACTGATTATTAAGGAAGGGCGATGTATATTTTATTAAGATTGTTGATATCTTTTTTATCGTTTTTGGAATTTGGGTTTTTTTTGGTTTGGTTCCGTCAAGTATTTTTGTTTCATTATAATTGAAATTATGTCCCTTTGTCTTTTCGTGATTCGTTAAGGCAGTTGCATTTTTTTTTGTCGTATTTGTGGCTTTTTAGCCTATTTTCCAAATAGTGCGTTGTTTGACCGATGTATACACCGGTTCAATCTTTACACGGAATTTGAAATACGATGTTACTTTTTTGTTTTTTGGAGTTTTTGTTTTAAGTCTACTAAAATTCTTTGATAAAAGGTTTGATGCTTTGTGACAGATTTCTATATTGTGTATAAATTCGGGATCAGATAGTTGGATTGCTCGGTCTGCCAATCCTATTATTACGGATTTTTTTTGTGCAAATGAGTGGTTGGAATTGAAATTTAAGTATCGGGACGACCATGTTTTTTTGTGTACCATTCGGTTTTTATGTTTTCTCCCATGCGGTGTAGTGTTGTGTCTAAGAAATTTATTTTGGCATTTTCTTTAATTTCAATGGTAAACTTTAAGTTTTTGTGGTATTTGTTAAATTCATCCAAAATATAATTTGATTCGTTTCTTGGGATACAGGTGATGCAGTCATCCACATATCTGTGTGGATTACTGCATGTGTAGGTTTTTAGTACATTTTTCTCAAGATCTTCTAAGACAATTAATAAATATATATATATATATATATATATATATATATATATATATATATATATATATATATATATATATATATATATATATATATATATATTATATATATATATATATATATATATATATATATATATATATATATATATATATATATATATATATATATATATATATATATATATATATATATATATATATATATATATATATATATATATATATATATATATATTGCGACGGTACGCCTTTTTCTCGACGTCATTGTCGAGCGTGTAGGCTAGCTTTATGTTTTTTATTTTATATATTATTAAAATTAATAATTAGTTTAAATATATTTATACTTTTGGTGAAGGTTAATGACTCAACACAAAACTGGCCTTTGCGCGGTTTACCACGTGCAAATTTTTTTATTTGTGGAACACAATTCTATCTTTTATTTCTTAATTATTCCGGCTGGATACTCCTTCTCAGGTGGCTTCAGATTGTATAAAGGTCTTATGAACGTATATAAATGAAAGTCAATATATTGATTTAAAATTAACTCTTATATTTGACATTAAATAAAATTTTAAATAACAAAAAAATGACCAAATAATATCCTGTTGTTTTCGAGAAAAACTTAGAACTTAATCTTGTATTTCTTTGTTAAACAATTCGCTATATTTACTATTACTGCCTAATTTTATACCATTTAATTTTATATTATTGAAATGTCCAAAATCATTCAAATTTTTATAATGCGGATCTGTCTTAAAACTCCTAGCGGCAATGTATTTCACTAATAATTTCTATTCTAAGTTACCTTGTGATCCGATCTTGGTTATGTTTCAACAGTCGTGACTGTTGACAAAAGGATATAAAATTTCTGCTTAACTAGTGTGAAGTATCTATCCAAACAATGATTTACTGAATATTCAAGACCTGGTTGTGCTGTACCAATTACTGAAATATCACTTGTCGGCGTCTTCCACCTGGTGATTACAAAAATAGATGTTGTTCCGGTGTTTATATGTTTTGATGTTATTTGGGCTTTTTGTGTGGAACAATACGGCTGCTTCTTGGAGGTAAACTTTCTTATTTTATATTATACTTTAATTTAATTCACTTATTTAATTTATACTTTACTTTAAAACGAAAAACTATGAAGGTTATACTTCATATAAATCTGCACGTCCCCTTTTGGGTATTGGCTATGATGATGTTTTCAATTGTTTTATGGACCTGGGGGAGCTAGAGTTTCTTTAGCAACTAAATTTAACAAAAAGCATTGTTTTCAGGGGTAGTGAGTTTATATAGGTTGTGGAAAACAGTTGAAAATTTTCTCGTAAATTCTACATTATTTGTATTCCCCTGAGCTATTTTTAGATCATCAAAATGGCTACCTATGTCAATAAAATTATATAATTTTTTACTTTTGCCTTTGATTATAATTTTATGGTATATTTTGAGATACTCTTACCCCCTTGAATTAAAGATAATTTTATGCTCTATCTATTGATATCCATTTCACTTTGTTCCACAAAAGCCCTTTCTTATTATTTAAATTTTTATGACATGGTGTCATAGACTTTTGATTAAATAATTTTGATAAATTATTATTTTACTAATAAATCTTTGTTTGGATCACTTTATATTACTATAATCTAAATTAGCCTAATTTTACACACTATTTAATACTAATCCTATATCTTAAAATTCTAATTTAACCATATAAATTTGATTTTTGACCCTTGGTAAATGTTTGTTTTATACACATGCACATTATTTAAAGTTTTTATAGTTTCTGTGTTTATATTCTGGTTTAATTTTTTGTCATTCTATAGAATGTTCATGTCACTAAAGTTCTTGCAGGATTTGGCTATCTTTTCTTATTTTTACTAGGCAATTTTGACCACTATCCTGACGTGTCCTTACTATATTCACTTGGTTTAAATTGTTTATAATTGTTTTTATCCCCCTTTTCTTGGGGTTACCTTATCCTAAACTATTAACAAATACTATTCTTATCCTAATTTGTACATTTATACCTAGCTTAACTTAATTTTAATTCCAAAATCAATCAACTTATTTGGCTGTGTCATATACATTGCTATTTGTTTATATTTTGGCCCTTATTTTTAAAACACTTAGTACATTCTTGTACATTTTATTCTCAAAGTTATCCTATATAATAGACCTTTCTTTATGCTTAGTTTTGAGAGTTATTTCTCTTTTTAAAATTGTCCATGACAAAAACTTTAGATTCTACGAGCTTACGAGGTGAAATTTGGTATTTTGTAAGATACATAACTTTTATGTTTTATAACTGTGTTATTCTTTATTGAGTCCTTATTTATATTGAAATTTGACTTTTTGCACTTTAATTTACTTTTTAATGACTCATTTTAGCCCTTAGATATGGTATGTTTTACCTTTATTCCCAATTATAACATTCCTATGACATATTTATTATAATTAAAATAGTTCTAAATGTTTATCTTTTCAATTTCCCCCCAATTGAGTAATTTTCTTTTGTAGGATTCTAATTCTACAAAAAAAATTATGAGTAGGGTAAGTATGGGCTTTCTGGGCCCTCCGTCCCCCGGGGGAGCTTATTATCTTAATATCTCTGACGTAATTAAATATTTAGGAATCTTGTGTGACGCGTTATTTAGGGCGTGGTCAATACTATCTGTCAAATGTCAAATGTCACCTGTCAAATGTCAAATGTCATCTGTCACCTGTCATATGTCAAAAGTCATGTGACTTGGAAAATGGCCGTTACGCGTAGGATACTTGTGCTAAGACCTAATATTAATTTGCGCAAACTTGGAAATTTTAGGTTATACCGTTCGGGCGCTATCGGGTAAAATCGTTTTTTAACCCCGATGATGAGTCTAAGACGCGTGGTTTAAATTTTTTAAAATTAGCGAAACGTTGTACCTATCGAATAGCGAAACCGCATGACGCCATCTTTAACCATAAAGGCGCTACAGCTGTTTAAAAATCGCCGAAATTCATCAATTAGCGATTAGGACGGTAACCCTATAGTAAATTGATCATTGTGGGCTTCATGCTTTAACATCAGGCTTACACGTGGGTCTAATATGTTTATTTTAGCGACTTAACAGGTACTAAAATAATGGCGCCTGTCAGCTGTCAAATGCCACCCGTCAACTGTCATATTTCGCGAACCACGTGACTTAGAACCTGCTTACGTGGATGAGATGTATCTTAGGGTCTTACGCAGGCATTAAAATAATGGCGGTGATCAAATGTCACTTGTCAAATGTCTAACCTAACATGTGGGGAGGGGCCCCCCTGCGCTTAAGCACCGGGCCTAGGGTGTAGACCTGGGGCTTAGACGCGGGGTGAAGAGCCTTATTATTATATTAATCTTACAATTTTTGAATATTAAATAATAAAACACATTGTATATATTAAATTAATTTATTTAAACCACATATACAGGGTGAATCAAAAATAGGCTACATTTAATTTGCTACTAACATTACATAAAATTACAATACTACGTTCTACTAACATACTTAACCTAAAATTCCCAAATTTTCTCTATGTAAGGAAAAATATATTTATTAAATCTTTCTTACAGATCCTATTAATGGTGAATATCTAACAAGTTTATCATGAATAATTAAACAGTAGGCACTGGGTGTTAGCGGGAAAGTTTTCTTTTGTTTCAATCTCTAGTCTTACATCAATAATACCAGAATTTTTTTCATTCTGTCTTGAACAATCAATTACAATTAGAGGCGCATACTTTTAAAGTTTTTGGGAGTAAAAAGTGGTTCGTTTTCTTTCTCGAGGCTCTCTTTGAAATTGGAATACATTTCATAAAGAGTAGCTATTAGTCCTCTTGAAATCTCCAAATTTAAATTATCATACGGATAAAATTCCGAATTTAAATAAAGCTTTACAATTTGATACATTACAATGATCAAATAAGCTACTGTTTTTGTTGAATTTATCCTTTCGGGCTGTTTGAAAACCTAAAATTATCCATCTGGGTCTTTCCACCTGCACGAAGTCTTTATATTCCAGGTAAGTTGTTTTCCAGTTGGAACTGATGGATGTTCTGTGAGTTCCCAGCTTCTAAAACCGATATCCAATTCGGTTCCATTTTCAATAAGTTTTAAAAGCTCTATCCGTTCGACATCAGATACTGTAATATGTGGTAGCCTCCAAAAATCTTATCAATAGTAACTACTACATTTTCTGCTTCAGGTATTAATAATAGCATTAATGTCAGAAGGGCTTTTACTAACACCAATTTGCTTAACATTTATGAGTATTTTTTGAAAGTCTTCAGCAAATCTAGTAGGGTTCTTAGCGGCACACAAACATTAAAACTTCCAGTGGTCGGGTCAACGATATCGCAAGTAAATTCATCATCAATTCAACCAGCATTTTTTATTTATTTAATTCTTAACATTGTAAGAAATATATCCTTTCATGGTTGCTGCTATTCCAGGATATCTAATTGAGTCAATAACCTTTCCACCAATTTGAGACAATTTCTTCAAAGAGGTGTCCGAAAAAGTTGTTTAAAGTTTCGCTGTGTTTGAAACTGATCCACCAACCCTTTAAAAGTCTTCCTTCTAGATAAATATGGCTCGCCCAAGGCAGAGTGTATATATCGGTTTGCTGTACAGGTATTCGAATTTCGTCATTATTTTTAAAAGAGTTAGTGTACGGCAAATGACTATGTCTCTCAATTTTGTAATAGAGTTATCAAAGTTTAGAGGGTCCGTCACATTTAAAATACTCATTTTGAGAATTCTTTACAATTAGGCCTAGAGATTCAAGAAATTTTTATTTTCTGCTGTTAGGCTCTTTTTAGTTTTTAACAATTGTTCAAAATCAGCACTTTTCTTGAGTTATATTTAATAACCATACAGTCTGCTCTGTACAGCAGTTTGTAATATACTGATAAACCCGACACAAAACGTTTCCTATATAGATTTTCTTAAATGCATTCTTACAGTAATAATTTCTCCTCTAAAGTCAACCAATTCCCCGTCTTGATCGATCAGTTTCAATACAATGTTGTCTATAACTCTTGTAGATACCGGCATATAAATCACATTTCGAGGAATTTCTATTTTTTAAAACCAGCCGGTACTGATGGTGAAAATTCATGTATTGTATGAACAAGCTTATTATTGGGATAAGCCCCTGTAACAATATTACACTCGATTTTAATAACATTAATTTTTAAAAAATATTTACAGGGGTTTGAATACATGTTTAATTTGGGCTGTAGCAAAATATTATGAAATCCTAACAACTTTCCAATAGAATTTTTTCTTAGTAAAGTCAACTGTATGTGAACATTCAAGCTCACACTTGAGCGTATTTACATTGCCCTTTAGACTTAGGGTACAATTAAATTTCTTGTTGCTTTCATTTTTGTCACGAATTGCTTGCTGTAGATAATCATTTATTGCAGTTATTTCGTACGATCCAGTGGGGATTTAAAGTAATATCACCAACATAAAATTTATTATTGGTTTTATCAATATTGGGAATAGCATTAAAAGTTTCTAAACTAATCAGACCAAGTTCATACTGACTAGTTTCATCTCTCAGATCAAGAGGGGGAGTATAATTAGCTTTTAAATTGAACTGGTACCACTCAAACTAAAGGTAGTAATGATGGCTCAGTTAAGACTGAAGATATATTCTGTATTTATATGTATTTATAAGGCTTCAAATATAGACCTAGACCACCCTTGTAAGGTCCTAATATAAACCGTTTCCAGTTTTCCCAAGAGCTATGGATTCCATTGTTTCGTTATGTCGCTGAGACTCCTTCAACTTGGCTGCAGCATTCCTAGCATTGTTCACTGCATTTATTATCCCCGCAGTTCCTCCGCTAAGGGCGCCAATTGCGCTTAAACCGGCAAAAAGTGGTATTAAAAATGGTAGGAAACCTCCGATTTTGGGGAGGGGCACAATGCCTGTAGGATGAACTTTTTCCACACCAGTAAATGCTTTAAAGCTACTTCAGCAGCTGATGTGAGGTCCTCTGGTTTTTCAGCATACAGTGCATCCCGCTTTATGAAAAGCAGTCATAAAAGGAATACCTTTGCCTCTTCGAGCAGTAATCTTCTTGTTTGATTTCTTTTAAAACTTCTGCATGTCTGCAAGTACAAACTCTTTAGTAATACTAACTGTTATATAAGAATATTAACTTATAAATACATACCTCTCCATACTCTGCAGTTATTGTTCATCAACCAGTCATTACAATAACACGCATCTAAAGTTAAGAATATTAACTAATAAATATCAGCTTCTCTTAATTCTGTAGTCATTGTACATCAACCAGTCATTACGATAACACGCATCTAGGAGGCTACTTGAGGAAAAAGGGATCCTTGGTTAATAAAAATACAGTTATTTGAAAAACGGTTTCATTATTAGAAAAACAGCGCCGTTATTTGGAAATACAGTGCCGTTATTAAAAAACAGGGCTGTTATTTGAAAATACAGTGCCGTTATTTGGAAATACAGTGCCGTTATTAAAATACAGTGCCGTTATTTGGAAAAACGGTGCCGTTATTTGAAAATACAGTGCCGTTATTGGAAAAACGGTGCCGTTATTTGAAAATACAGTGCCGTTATTGGAAAAACGGTGCCGTTATTTGAAAAACAGTGCCGTTATTGGAAAAACGGTGCCGTTATTTGAAAATACAGTGCCGTTATTAGAAAATACAGTGCCGTTATTTTAAAAACGGTGCCGTTATTTGAAAATACAGTGCCGTTATTTAAAAAACGGTGCCGTTATTTGGAAATACAGTGCCGTTATTAAAAAAACGGTGCCGTTATTTAAAAAACGGTGCCGTTATTTGGAAATACAGTGCCGTTTTTGTAAATACAGTCCCGTTATTTGGGGGATAAGGGGAAGAGGGACTGTTGCTGGGAAGAAATTATTAACACTTGTACCTTAATAATTTAAAAGAAGGGTTCTGTAGCCATGGATTTAAACAAGCTTGATAAGGATGTTAAACGTAGAATAATTGAAGCTTCCAATAGTATTCGTAAAAAATATTTGGATTTAAAGAGGGAATTGGGTGAGCAAGCCGAGGTGCAATTTGAAGAATATCAGAACTCCAGTGATCAGCGACCAGAAAAGAAGCGGGTTTGCAAGCAGATCCAAACATTCTTAAACCCTCTTGACGAACATTCGCGCAATGTAAAAAACTATATGATTCTCTTAAAGCTGGCCGCTATGAAAATGCTGTTACATTGGAGAATACGTATAGGACCTTTGGCAAAACTATTATCCGAGTCGATGCAGTATGGTAAACAATCTACACCATTTACACCCAAGTCTGTAAAAGACGACAAAGTGAACAATATTCTTCGACAGTAATAAAAACCACGATTTCCACTTAATTTTCCTGACCCTGTTCAAAAACATAACGAGCTAGCTGCTCAAGAAGAGGAAGAATATAACGATAATTCAATTAATGTCGAGACACGAGAAGATAGTTCACCAATGGCTCAGGATATGAACGATGGTGAGGAAGCTGATTTAAACAGAACTATGTATGAACATAACCCTGCAGAAAGTTACTTTGACGACGACTTCAGAGTCGATCCTCAATATAACCCTGTTCAAATGGATAGTATTACGGAAGAATCCTTTAGGGAATATCTAGATCAGTATGACCCGCTACCGAGAGAATATGTGAAAGGATTTATAACTGATACGGAAAACGAGTACGATCGCACATATTTAAAACATGATTTAGCCACCGATCATCTAACTTTTGGTGATTCTCGGCTTGAATTTAACGGACCGGATATTTATATTAAAGGAGAAAAATTTACTGAACTCCTGGACTATATGAATTTTTTTATTTAAGACCAATCCATTAAAAAACAAATTGACCGCACTGGATGAGCGAACCTTTGCAAAAATTATTTTGCTAACAAATGCTAGCAAGAGAAATTTTAATGAAAAGGAACAACATGAGGAAATAGAGGTGTCAAATATATGCTAACAATTAAACCATTACTTGAACGTATAAGAGAGGAAAATGCAAGAAAGCAGAAGAACGTGACAAGCAATTACGAATTACACGTGCACAACAGCCTCAGGGTTATGGCTTACCAATCGATAGTCAGTCTGGTTTCTTACCTGATTACAAAACATTTTCCAATAATAAAATTGACTACGTTTACTGGGATGATCCAAATGAGCTTGTGGGTAGATTAAAATTGTTAATGGCAAGTAAGGTAGCTGGTAATAACTCTAATGAAAACGAGATTATAAGTATTCTTGAAGAGTTAAGAGAAGCTGATATCATTGAATAAACTGATTAGACATAGTGATGCAGTATCATTAGCACGATGACTCTCGACAAATTCGGACGTAATTTAACACATCCCTATCATCTAGCAAAAAAGCTTAAAAGAAAAATGATTTGAAAGATATTTCTGAAAAGACTTTGTATGGTTACATGAATATAATGTTGACTTGCGAAAAGGGTTCATCAAGGTATCTTTTATAAATGGTTTAAAATTTGACTATTATATGTTTCCTATTAAGATTGGAATAATTGAATATGTTAACATTGACTCACCTGTAAAAACTTTTATTAACAAAAAGAATATACAGTACCAAGCGATTTACTGCAGCAAGAGTTAAAATTTGATGATAAAATTACGTTTTTAGGAGATAAACTTAAATCACATACTAAAATATCTGTTGAGTTTGTAATTAAATATCCTATTTCATAGGTTTGGTATATAGATACATCTTTTTTAATTTTAGGTTAAGTATAGTTAGTAGAACGTAGTATTGTAATTTTATGTAATGTTAGTAGCAAATTAAATGTAGCCTATTTTTGATTCACCCTGTATATGTGGTTTAAATAAATTAATTTAATATATACAATGTGTTTTATTATTTAATATTCAAAAATTGTAAGATTAATATAATAATAAGGCTCTTCACCCCGCGTCTAAGCCCCAGGTCTACACCCTAGGCCCGCCGCTTAAGCGCAGGGGGGCCCCTCCCCACATGTTAGGTTAGACATTTAACAAGTGACATTTGATCACCGTCATTATTTTAATGCCTGCGTAAGACCCTAAGATACATCTCATCCACGTAAGCAGGTTCTAAGTCACGTGGTTCGCGAAATATGACAGTTGACGGGTGGCATTTGACAGCTGACAGGCGCCATTATTTTAGTACCTGTGTAAGTCGCTAAAATAAACATATTAGACCCACGTGTAAGCCTGATGTTAAAGCATGAAGCCCACAATGATCAATTTACTATAGGGTTACCGTCCTAATCGCTAATTGATGAATTTCGGCGATTTTTAAACAGCTGTAGCGCCTTTATGGTTAAAGATGGCGTCATGCGGTTTTCGCTATTCGATAGGTACAACGTTTCGCTAATTTTAAAAAATTTAAACCACGCGTCTTAGACTCATCATCGGGGTTAAAAAACGATTTTACCCGATAGCGCCCGAACGGTATAACCTAAAATTTCCAAGTTTGCGCAAATTAATATTAGGTCTTAGCACAAGTATCCTACGCGTAACGGCCATTTTCCAAGTCACATGACTTTTGACATATGACAGGTGACAGATGACATTTGACATTTGACAGGTGACATTTGACATTTGACAGATAGTATTGGCCACGCCCTAAATAACGCGTCACACAAGATTCCTAAATATTTAATTACGTCAGAGATATTAAGATAATAAGCTCCCCGGGGACGGAGGGCCCAAAAGCCCATACTTACCCTACTATTATGAAATTAAGCTAGATTTTTCTAATTATATACAAATTCATATAGGTCATTTATATGAAAAACACCTCTTTTATTATCTGTGTGTATATCCCCTATCTCATAACTATTAATACCATTTTCTGATAGGATCTTATATGGCCCTATGAATGGTTGCATGAATCGAGCATATTGCCCTTTCCGTTTATCAGTTATGCGCAAATTCCTTAATAACACCAAGTCACCTTTTTTAAATCTAGTCCGTTTTTTTATATTCCTCTTGGTCTTTTTTAAATATCTTATGGCATGTTTTTGTATATTATTGTTTATTTTGTCAATTATCTCCTGGTATCTTTGGTGTCTCATTTCCCTCCACGGTCTGTTTAGAATTTGATTGTCAAAGACTCTTTGTGGGGACTCTTCTGTTGTTAAATTTGGGATGGTGTTTATGTACATTTCTATTTCTTGTAAATTCATATCCCATTCTGTTGGTTTTTCATTACATATTAATCGTAAAAATTTGTTGACTTCTTTATATACCGTTCCGCTGGATTTGATTGTGGATGTCGTATACTTGTGTACTTAAAATTTATATTTTTCTTTATCCCATAATTTTTTATTCTATCATTTTGGAAATAGGTAGCGTTATCCAAAATACAATTATTGGGTTTTCCCATGTCTTCTTGATATTTTTCTAATAGATTTATGATTGTTTTGACATTAGTTCTTTTGCATGGGTATAGTTTAACATATTTAGAAAATGTGTCTACTATTATTAGTATATGTTGGTAGTTTTCTATTGTTTCTGGCAGATTGCTTATAAAATCAATGGCGATAATGTCAAATGGTTGTTTCGGTATTATATTTTTCGGATCATTAAAATTTTTATAATTCTTTTCCTTGATTTTCTGACAAATTTCACATGTTTTAGCTACCTTTTTAGACAAAGATAAGTCATGAGCATTATGGTAGTTTTCTCTGAATAATAACCACAATTTCCTTGAACCTGGGTGTCCATATTTTTCATGCAAATATAGAAGTATCTTCTCCGCTAATTTATCTGTTACTATATATAACTCATTTTTATCCATTATTTTAAAATAAATGTTATCTTTATATAAGTTTTTTGACTTAATTTTTTCCTCTAATTGCTTTTGGTCTTCTTCTATTGCTGTCTTGGAAAATATCCCAGTTCTTTTATATAACATGTTATATCCTATTTTCATCGTTCTTTTATTTTTCTCTTCTCCATCAAGTCTTGATATAATATCTGCCACAGTATTCTTCTTTCCTTGAATATGTTTTATTGTAAAATCGTACTCTTGCAATAATAATGACCATCGATGTACCCTGCTATTTCCATATTTGTTGTTTAAAATTGATGTAAGTGCCATATGATCTGTTTCTATTATAAATTTGTTCCCCAATAAATAAAATCTTAACTTTTGTACACAATAAATTATACTCAAAAGTTCAAGTTCAGATACTGAATATTTTCTTTCGTAGGGTTTCGTTATCCTTGAACAAAAATAAATCGGGCATTCTTCTTCATTCACTATTTGATACAATACTCCTGCTAGTCGATTTTCAGACGCATCTGTTCTTAAATAAAAAATCTTCTGGTAATCTGGATAAAAGATTCTCAAATTTTTTGTAAATATATCTTTGATGTCATTAAATGCCTTTTTTCTTCTTTCATCCCACTTCCAACGAATGTTCTTTCTGAGTAGTTCAATTAATGGTACCTCCTTTTCACTTACATCCGGTATTAGTCGTTGGTAATATTTCACCAATCCCAAAAATCCTCTTAGTGTTTTTAAACTGTTGGGCTGTTGATATTCCTGGATAACTTTGATCCTGTCTGGATCCATTTCGATTCCTTTTTTATTTATTTTATAGCCCAGAAATTTTGTTTCGTCTTGAAAAAATTGACATTTCTCTAAATTTATTTTAAGTCCCGCTTTATTTAATTCCTCTATTATATTTTTTTACGTGTATTTTATGTTCTTCCTTTGTTCTTGAAAATATTAATATGTCGTCTATGTAGTTAAGAGCATAGTTTCTATGTCGTTCGAATATTTTGTATAAAGCTCTAATCAGTGCAGAACAAGCACTTTGGATTCCAAATGGCACAACCTTAAATTGATAAACTATTCCATTGATTTGAAAGCCTGTATATTTTCTACATTCCTTTTTAAAGGAATTAACTAAAAACTATGTTTTAAATCAATTTTTGTAAAAATAGTTGTATCCGTAATTTGTCCTAAAATCGCATCAATCGGCATTGGTGCTTCGTATTGGGGCACAGTATGTTGGTTAATTATTCTCGCATCGAGACAAATTCTTATATCTCCATTTTTCTTAGGGACTACCACTACTGGGTTAATATAAGTAGTATCGGCTCTTTCAATTATATTGTTTTTATCATTTCATTGATTTCTATGTTGACTCTTTGGCAATGTTTATAAGGTATAGGGTATGTTTTTATTTTAAACTTCTCTATATCCTTTACAATAAATTCATGTGTATATTCGTTTGTAATTCGATTTTCGTCGTTGATTAAATTTTTATTTTCGTTTAATATTTGTTCAATAAAATTTATATATTTGTCAGGGCATTGATCGCTAGTTATTATATTTTTTATTTGCTTATTGCTTCTTACAACTTCATTGCTTTCCCACTGATTCACACTGGCATTCACACAAAAACATTCACCCATTTTATTTAGATTTAGCGTCCATCCCGGATTCGCTAATCTGTCCTCACGTATCCTTTCGGATTTACGTGACATATATTCTGTGGATTTCCTTTATCCACTAAATCACCTTTGTAGCCTTTTTCGGCCTACACATTTACCACTTGACCTATTTTGGTCATCATATATTTTATCAATAGTACTGCCTACCAGTGGTTTAACAATCATATTTCTTTTGTTTATTTCATTATTGTTTAGCTTTTCATTTTCATTTATAAATTTAATCGCGTGCCCTTTTAAATATATAGTATTGCTTTCATAGCTTATTTTTGCGTTGTTTTTGTATAGAAAATCATTGCCAATTATTATGTCGCATTGTAGCCCTTTCATTATTATACATTGTATTTGGTATATTTGTTTACCTATCTCTAATTGAATATTACAAATTTGATTAACTTCCTCCAGTTTTTTATTATTTGCTCCCAATATCTTGATCTTTGGTACATTGTTTATTATTATCTGCTCCCTATTTATAATGGAATCTAATTTTTCCTTATTTATTATTGATCCTTCCGAACCAGAATCTATTAAAATATTTACCTTTTCCCCATTTAAGTTTGCATTGATATAAATTAATTCATCATTAGTTTTTTCTTCATTTTTATCCTCTTCTAAATTTATAATTTCTTTTGGATGTTCATACAGTATTTTATGATGGTTAGTTGTGCCATTAGTTCGGAAGGTTTTATTGAAAATTTTGATAGTTATCTGCCGATTGTCTTTCTTGATCTTTGTTGCGTGACATATTTTCCTCATTTTCCTTAATTCGTGGAGCACTATTACTCCTATAGTTTTTCTTCTGTTGTGGGGGCCTTTTTTCTCTGTCCATATTTTCATTACTTCTGCTCTTACGCATAGTATTTACATTTCTATTATTTTGGTATGTTCTTTCTTGATTTGCTGCATTTTCATATCGATTTTGATAGTACCGATTATTATTCCCCCATTTCTTGTGTTTGGATATGCCGAATTTATATTATTATGATAATTCCCATTTTGGTTTCTTTGATAAGGTGGTCTGTTTTGATTTGTTGGATAGTTTCTTCTTTCACTATAATTTGTAAACTGTTTTTGTTGATTTCTGTCTTGATTGCTATATTTGTTCCTGTTAAAATTATCATTTTGATTATATGTCCTTCTATTATTGTACTGGTTGTTATTAAAATGATTTGTTGCTGTTCCCCTTTGTACTCGGGTCAGAAATTGTATAAAAGCATCCATTGTTTTTATATTTTGTAGGGTTATTGTCTGTACAATTTCTTCCTTAAAATGCCGTGCAATACATAAAACAATTTCCTCTTGTCTTATACGTGGCTCTAAATAGTTAGCAATAGTACTTATTCTCATTGCATAATGCACCATATCTGACTTTAAGTTGTAATTATATTTGCCGAAATAAAGTATTTCCCTGTATTCGGCTTGTTTAGTTTCACTCCAATAAAAATTAATAAATAGCCGTTCAAATTCTTCGAAATTTTCAAATTCATTTTCTATGTTAGCATACCAAATTATTGCTCCCTCTGATAAATTGCTCCTTATAATGTCCTTGACATCCATAAAATTTCTAATTCCCCTTATTTTGTTTTGTAATGATTTTATAAATGCTTTTGGATGAATAATTTTGATATTGCCTGTAAATTTTATCCCAATTTCTATATTTAAATTTGGTCTTATATCTTCTTGTATCTGTGATCTTGCTTCTATCTCATCAATTCTCTTTACCACATTCTCTTGTATTTTATTTTGTAATTGGTTTGCTGTTGTTGTTAATTTTTCCTGGATCATATAATCATAATTGTGGATGACATCATCCCATCGGCGGTGTATGTTTTCAACCTTTTCGTTGTTGTCCTGTACCTGTATTTCGATATTTTCTATTTTTTTATCCACTCTATCCTCTATGTTCCTAATTTGTGTGTCCGTAATTGTCCTTTCGTCTTCTATTTTGTCCCACAGTTCATTTTTATATTGTTCTATTTGATTTTCCATTTTATTTTGTGTATCTTGGATTTTCTTCTCGAGGACTTCTTGGACTCTCTCTATTTTTTTATTTATTTCTTGCATATTATTGGCCATAATAACATTTAATTCTTGCTTTGTGTCTTCTATTTTATCTTTTAGGTCACTGGCGTTATCCTGCATAGTGGTGTTCATTTGCTGTAACATATTCATGACTGCCATCAGTGGATCTGGTGCCTGAGTGCTGGTGCCGGGAATTACATGCTGTGAAATGACGTTCACCACCTGCTCATTGTTTTGTGGTTGGTCCCTGGGGCTGTATTCATCCCCTACATCATGTACATTATTGTCACGGCTATCAGATAAATCTGATTCTGACGAAAAACTTTCGTTTTCTTCCCTTTTAGGAAGTCGCCTTTTTGGAATGGTCTTGCCAGACCTTAAGAGTGTCTGTTCATCCATTTTGATTTTAAATATATTTTATTTTGTATAAAATTTATATGAATTTGTTTATAAATTTTATTTTTGTTAGTTTTATTTATTTATGACCAATCTCCTATAGAGTAAGGATGATTGAAGTCTGTATTTTATGTTAGTATGACAAATAAACAGGTTTATATATCAACAATATTTAAAAGAAAACACAGTTGTTCTTTATTATATATCTCAATTATATGTTGTTATGCAAATTTCACAATTGATGTTATAAATGTATACTATACCTTTGTTGACTGATTTTTGTTTTATTATACACCTTACCAATATTTTTGGACAATCCTGTATATAAGACAATATCTGTTCCCTGTACAATAAATCTTACAACTAAAGATATGCCTTTTATTTACTCTTTATATTTATATACGTTTGCCTTTATCATATACCTATATACTGTTTTTAAATTTTATTTTAAATTGCCTTCACCATTTTGTCAAAAAACAAAAAACTTTGTCTTATTCTGAATTTCGAAAATTAAAAAAATTAAAATTCTACTTAAACAAATTAATATATTAACAAATGATTCTGTTATTTTTATTATTTAAAATTGACTTTTCCCCCCTTTTATTTATCCAAAATTTAAATGTGCCTACTCTGGTATCTAAAATTAACTATTAACTGTGCCTACTTTGGTATGTAAAATTAACTGTGCTCACGTTGATCTCTAAAATTAATTGTGCCCCACGTTGGGCGCCATTTTTGCGACGGTACGCGCTTTTTCTCGACGTCATTGTCGAGCGTGTAAGCTAGCTTTATGTTTTTTATTTTATATATTATTAAAATTAATAATTAGTTTAAATATATTTATACTTTTGGTGAAGGTTAATGACTCAACACAAAACTGGCCTTTGCGCGGTTTACCACGTGCAAATTTTTTTATTTGTGGAACACAATTCTATCTTTTTATTTCTTAATTATTCCGGCTGGATACTCCTTCTCAGGTGGCTTCAGATTGTATAAAGGTCTTATGAACGTATATAAATGAAAGTCAATATATTGATTTAAAATTAACTCTTATATTTGACATTAAATAAAATTTTAAATAACAAAAAAATGACCAAATAATATCCTGTTGTTTTCGAGAAAAACTTAGAACTTAATCTTGTATTTCTTTGTTAAACAATTCGCTATATTTACTATTACTGCCTAATTTTATACCATTTAATTTTATATTATTGAAATGTCCAAAATCATTCAAATTTTTATAATGCGGATCTGTCTTAAAACTCCTAGCGGCAATGTATTTCACTAATAATTTCTATTCTAAGTTACCTTGTGATCCGATCTTGGTTATGTTTCAACAGTCGTGACTGTTGACAAAGGATATAAAATTTCTGCTTAACTAGTGTGAAGTATCTATCCAAACAATGATTTACTGAATATTCAAGACCTGGTTGTGCTGTACCAATTACTGCAATATCACTTGTCGGCGTCTTCCACCTGGTGATTACAAAAATAGATGTTGTTCCGGTGTTTATTTGTTTTGATGTTATTTGGGCTTTTTGTGTGGAACAATACGGCTGCTTCTTGGAGGTAAACTTTCTTATTTTATATTATACTTTAATTTAATTCACTTATTTAATTTATACTTTACTTTAAAACGAAAAACTATGAAGGTTATACTTCATATAAATCTGCACGTCCCCTTTTGGGTATTGGCTATGATGATGTTTTCAATTGTTTTATGGACCTGGGGAGCTAGAGTTTCTTTAGCAACTAAATTTAACAAAAAGCATTGTTTTCAGGGGTAGTGAGTTTATATAGGTTGTGGAAAACAGTTGAAAATTTTCTCGTAAATTCTACATTATTTGTATTCCCCTGAGCTATTTTTAGATCATCAAAATGGCTACCTATGTCAATAAAATTATATAATTTTTTACTTTTGCCTTTGATTATAATTTTATGGTATATTTTGAGATACTCTTACCCCCCTTGAATTAAAGATAATTTTATGCTCTATCTATTGATATCCATTTCACTTTGTTCCACAAAAGCCCTTTCTTATTATTTAAATTTTTATGACATGGTGTCATAGACTTTTGATTAAATAATTTTGATAAATTATTATTTTACTAATAAATCTTTGTTTGGATCACTTTATATGTACTATAATCTAAATTAGCCTAATTTTACACACTATTTAATACTAATCCTATATCTTAAAATTCTAATTTAACCATATAAATTTGATTTTTGACCCTTGGTAAATGTTTGTTTTATACACATGCACATTATTTAAAGTTTTTATAGTTTCTGTGTTTATATTCTGGTTTAATTTTTTTGTCATTCTATAGAATGTTCATGTCACTAAAGTTCTTGCCGGATTTGGCTATCTTTTACTTATTTTTACTAGGCAATTTTGACCACTATCCTGACGTGTCACTTCACTATATTCACTTGGTTTTAAATTGTTTATAATTGTTTTTATCCCCCTTTTCTTGGGGTTACCTTATCCTAAACTATTAACAAATACTATTCTTATCCTAATTTGTACATTTATACCTAGCTTAACTTAATTTTAATTCCAAAAATCAATCAACTTATTTGGCTGTGTCATATACATTGCTATTTGTTTATATTTTGGCCCTTATTTTTAAAACACTTAGTACATTCTTGTACATTTTATTCCCCAAAGTTATCCTATATAATAGACCTTTTCTTTATGCTTAGTTTTGAGAGTTATTTCTCTTTTTAAAATTGTCCATGACAAAAACTTTAGATTCTACGAGAGCTTACGAGGTGAAATTTGGTATTTTGTAAGATACATAACTTTTATGTTTTATAACTGTGTTATTCTTTATTGAGTCCTTATTTATATTGAAATTTGACTTTTTGCACTTTAATTTACTTTTTAATGACTCATTTTAGCCCTTAGATATGGTATGTATATGACATATTTATTATAATTAAAATAGTTCTAAATGTTTATCTTTTCAATATATATATATATATATATATATATATATATATATATATATATATTAATATATATATATATATATATATATATATATATATATATATATATATTTATATCTATATATATATATATATATATATATATATATATATATATATATATATATATATATATATATATATATATATATATATATATATATATATATATATATATATATATATATATATATATATATATATATATATATATATATATATATATATATATATATATATATATAAAACAGGGTGTTCGAAAAATGCGTTAGAAAATTTTAAGGATTGGGGAAAAAAATGTTAGTAAGTTATTTGGCAAAATATCGAGATCTCTTTGGTTACCAAGATACAGGGGTGCAAAGTTCAATTTTTAGTTTTGTTTTTCCGCTATATTACATTTACTCTTTCATTAATTTGGTTGATGTTCGGCATACGAACCGAGCTCTTTAGGTTCTAATATTATGCGTTAAAAGTAGTTCTTTTAAGCACCGCTAGAGGGCACTTTACCTGAAACACAAAATTTATTTACTCCCTATCTTTTTTATTGGGATAGTTATTGCAAATTTAAATATACCAGCTTAAAGACAATTAAAAACTCAAAAAAATTTACTTTTCATTAATGTCGATAAACCTAACCATTTAGCCACTAATCGATATCAAAGTTTTTATCAGTTTCATCCAAATTAACCATGTATTAATTGGAATCAACAAATCAAGTCTGCTTGTGTCAAATCTTGCAAAATTTGATTTTACAAAAATTGGTTGGATTACTGTTGAGTTTGAAATAATTTTCCGTGTTAGAAACATACATTGGTATAAAATGGAACGGAAATATTCAAATATTGAGTACCGTAAAATGCATTTTGGTTACGGGCAAGCACATGGGAATGCAGAAGAGGCCCGGCGGATTTATATTGCAACTTATCCAGAAAGGAATGCTCCATGTGCACGAACTTTCATCAACATTCACAGACGACTAGGTGAGATAGGTTCTTTCAAAATTGGGTTTTCCGATAAAGGCGGACCAAGGCATGTCAGAACTGTTGAAAGAGAACAAAGAGTTATCAAAAGAGTAGAAGAAAATCCAGGAATTAGCACAAGGAATCTTGCGTTACAAGAGGGAATTGCTAATTTCACAGCTTGGCAAATTCTTCATGAAGAACTTCTGTACCCATTTCATGTACAGAAGGCTTAAGCACTTTATGAAGGTGACTCACAACTATGACTGGACATGTGCAATAGACTTTTGGAAAAATATGAAAAAAATAACTAGTTCATCGACCTAATTTTGTTCACTGACGAAGCAGCATTCACGCGAGATGGGCTTACATATTTTCGTAATACGCACGAATAGGCTTATGAAAACCCTCACGCCATTGTAGAAAAACAGCCTCAGCGAAGGTTTTCGTTGAATGTATGGGCCGGAATTGTAGGAGATCATCTAATAGGACCTCATTTTTTTGACGGACCGTTGAATGGACATTTATTTAATTTTTTTCAAAACGACCTTACATGCTTGGAAAAATTTCCCTACAAACCAGATTAAACATATGGCTACTTCAGGATGGCGCTCCACCCCATTTTAATGGGGCTGTACAAAGGTTTTAAATGAATCATTTCCTGATAGGTGGATTGGCCGAAACGGTCCATTATAGTGGGCACCCCGTTCTCCAGATATTAATCCAATGGATTTCTTTTTTTGCTGTCATTTGAATGCTTTAGATTATAAGACGCCGGTAAACGATACAAATGATTTGCGTCAACGGATATTGAATGGTTGTGATCAGGCCCGTGCTGGGTGCTTCTAAAGTGCGCGGGACAGGGAGTGATGAGGGCGCCCATAACATCGCAGAATCGGCCTGGGCCGGACTCAAACTAGTGCTTTATTAGTAATACTATTTACATTTCATGTCTTTTACAAATATATGTACAGATAGACCGAGCGCTCGCGGCATAAAAAAGAGACCGATTTTTTACAGGCTGCCTTTGATACGGGTGATATTTATAGCCACAACCTATAGATAGATGCACCTATTAAGTTCCGCAACGTATATATAAACATTAACTTTAATTAGCAAAAAAAAGAAGATTCTTAAATCAACTTTTTACAGTCTGCCAATTGTTGAAGCATAAGGCTAGATTGCCAAATCCACAAAAAAGTTACAAGCAGATGGTTTTCTTGAGTACATACTAATGCTAGTTCACAAAAAAATCGTGTAACTAAAAACACTTTTTTACAGTCTGCCAAGCACAATTTAGACTAATGTGTGCATGAGATTGACGAATTTTCACAAGGCAGACTGTTTCTCGATATTTAAAAATTGACGCAAAAAAGTTAAATAACATATTTTTCACAGTATTTCCGAACAACTTTTTACAGTCTGCCTATTAAATAAATAAGAACTTTTACAATAAATATTCCATATTAAATTATTAGCATACTAATTTACAAAGTTTAAAGTGTAGGCAGACGCAGTTAAACTTGTAAAAAAAGCTTATAATGGTTAACAATTTTTTACAGTCTGCCATTGTTTTCAAACAATATTTAGGTAATAATTAAACAAACTATTGAATGGCAGACGATTTGTAAAGATACTAGTGTCAGTATTATAATAAATTAGTGTTTGTAACACACGGACGATTTTCAAAAGTTAAAAAATATTTATTTTATTGAATTGACAGAATAAAAATAAGTATTCACTTTCCTCTAACACTATTTCTTCATATTCTATATTAATATTAATGTCAATGCTAACATCACTTTGACCCTCATCATTATCATCATCATCATCATCATCGAAAACCTCGTCGATCCGGTAAAGATTTTCGTTGTCCTCTGTAAATTCTAAACAACATAAGTTTTTTAATAAAAAAAATCATTTAAAAATTACTAAGTGTTAACAATTAAATATTCATTTACCTTGCGGGTTTTCGGATAGCATTATTATTTCTTTAATAATCTCTGGAGTTTTAGGGCCTTTAAACGATCTTAAAGTGTACTCCCCATCATCGTTTAAACTCCAACCATAGTTCGTCGGATCCAATGTAGATGGAATATTTTTTTGGGCATTTATCCATATATTTGATATGTTAGCTGTTCTTAAACATTGTTGCTCTAATTCCCTTAAACATGGTGGCAGATTAGATGCATCGAAAGATACAACTTTCTTTATAAATGCCTTCATGTCATCGATCATGTTACTTTCTTAACATTTCTTAATTTATTTTTTGTAGTTGCATACATTTCACATACAATATTTTACAAATTCTGTCAAGTACTTTTACCATGGACAACTATTTTGTAAAAGCAGACAGCAGAAACCTGCCCCAAGTCGACGCGATAAAGGTCGGAGTATACAATATGTCATACTATATAGCCATGTGGCTCAGCGAAAGCGTTCGAGACTTCCAGCCCGGAGGTTTCGGGTTCGATTCTACCCCATACCTTTCTTTTTTTTTTAATTTAATAATCTTTAAAATATTTCTCAAATAAATTTAAATATATATTTAGGTATGTTTATAAATATTAATTAAATTAATTTTTTTTCTTAAAAAATTACATTTTTATAATATACATTTTTTACATCAAATGTGTGGGGGAATATTTGCAGAATTATTGGGTAAACTTGAAGCTTTTTTGTGTGTAAATTTATGAATATTTTACACACAAAACAGTTACTTCGTTTTTAGATGTTATATAAAAATAATTTGTTAAAAATTAATTTTGAAAAAATTGATGTTAAGAAATAAACTTCTAGAATCCCAATTACGTAATGTGCGTGAATTGTAATTACTCAGAAAAATTCAGTATTTTATTATTACACTATTATGCGTAAATTTTACACAAAAAAAGTCGGGATTGACCGGGGTCAAGTGGCGTTAGGACGCCATTGTCAGGTGATGAAAGATTGACCGGGGTCAGGTAGGGTTATGTGCATCATGATGCATGCAAAGAACATCGTAGTGCACCTAACTTTACCTGACCCCATCAATCTTACGTTACCTGCCTACCGCGCGATTCTATAATATTCAAAGTTTCAATTAACGCTAGATGTACCATCATAATTCGTCTGCCATTCAATAGTTTGTTTATTTACTAACTAAACATTGTTCGGATACAATGGCAGACTTTAAAAAATCGTTAAAAGTCATTACCTTTTTTTTGCAAATTAAAAATAGTTTTGCAGTTATATGTATACATCGTATTAGGCTACCATTTGTTTTATTCAATATTGTGAACTGTTAAGTTTATATTTAAATAGCTTTTACACTGTGAAAAATTGTTCTGAAATACTGTGAAAAATGTGTTAAATAACTTTTATGTATCAATTTTTAAAAATGGGGAAACAGTCTGCCTTGTGAAAATTCGTCAATCTCATGCACACATTAGTCTAAATTGGGCTTGGCAGACTGTAAAAAAGTGTTTTTAGTTACACGATTTTTTTGCGAACTAGCATTAATATGCTTTACTCTTGTACTCAAGAAAACCGTCTGCTTGCAACTTTTTTGTGGATTTGGCAATCTAGCATTATGCTTCAATAATTGGCAGACTGTAAAAAGTTGATTTAAGAATCTTCTTTTTTTTGCTAATTAAAGTTAATGTTTATATATGAAGTAACACGTTGCGAAACTTCATAGGTGCATCTATCTATAGCTTGTGGTTATAAATATCACCTGTATCAAAGGCAGCCTGTAAAAAATCGGTCTCTTTTTTCTGCCGCGAGCGCTCGGTCTAAGATATGTCTTCAGACAAGTCAGCTATAAACCTGAGCTGGTGGTTGCTCTTGTGTGGTAAAAGCCCGGGTCGGACGGAAGAATGTAAGCATGAGTAGGAGTCCAATGGCGCATGTAGTGTCCTGATTTCTTGACGCGGCTCTGGACTCATGATAACATGTCTAAGCCTTTAAACCCATCTCGGGCCAATAAGGAAATTGATTTTACTTTGCCTTACTAGTAAGCTATATCAAAGATATTGAAAAGCAATGTTTATTTCCTCAATATTTGAAGTAGTTAACAAATAAATTTTAACGTATTTTAAAACAATAAATTACTTAATCCAAGCAAACGTACAAAATTTATGAAAATGTCAAACAAAAAATTAACTGTTATATACGGTAAAATAGCTTTTCCTTTGAAGTTAAAAACTGTTAATTATGAAATAGGAAAATAAATTAAACTTGAATATTAAACCATTTTAAAAAGTGACTATAACTAGTGTAAGATAAGAACCTGATGAACTTAATTAAATCAAAGACAATTCTTATTTCATTAGTGTACCCTAACGTTTTAAAGAAAAAGCTTTAATAACACCGGCACACAAAAAAAAATAAAGTGGTCTGTGCATCTGACCAGACCCATCCATCTATGTCTATTTTGATGTGCTGAATCCAAATCCGAGGTCCGTTGGGCTCATACACCCTTAAAATTTTGAGTTTATTGCAAAAAACTGCTAAAAATGGTTAAAAATTTCAGTTAAGTTCAATAACAACGATTTTTTTTTATTGAATTTGATCAAGTATGTTTCTTATGTATGTTGATAAGCTAAATCTAAATCCGAAGTCCGTTTGGCTGTACACCCTTCGAATTTTAAGTAGATTGCAGAAAAACGTTGAAAATGGCTAAAAATTACATTTATGAAAACGATTTTTTTTTCATTGGACTCGATCAAGTATGTTTTTTATGTATTTCAATACGCTGAATCTAAATCCGAAATGCGTTTGGCCCGTACACCCTCCAAATTTTGAGTAGATTGCGAAAAACTGTTAAAAATTGCGAAAAATTACAGTTATGATTTTTTTTTATTGACATTGATCATGTATGTAAATTTGGAGTATGTACAGCCAGACGGACTTAGTATTTAGATGTAGCTTATCGAAATACATAAGAAACATACTTAATCTTGCTTAAAACATTTTTCTTCATTTTCATAACTGCAGTTTTTTGCAATTTTGAGCCATTTTTAGTAGTTTTTTGCAATTTACTCAACATTTTGAGGGTGTATGGGCCAAACGGACCTCAGATTTGGATTCAGCACATCAAAATACATATAAATGGATTCTATTTAAATGCACAGACCACTTAATTTTTTGTTGTGTGCCGGTGTAATGAGCTTTTATAAAAATACTTGTAACTAACCTAAGATACAACCACATCGATAAAAATACTGCTATTGAGCAGTCTTATTTAATACGTTACATGTTATATAATATTATAACATGTAACCTACTTTATATAAGCTTCAGTATTGAGCTAAATAAATATGACTTTTAATTAGCCTTAAATACAGCACTAATATCAAATTAAATAGGCTAAAAATTAAAACTAACTTAAAAACTTCATTACAAATGTCTTATAAGAACAACGTTTTTCTCGTTATTAAAATCAACTCAAAAACTCTTTATTGAAAATTGGGTAAAAAAGTCTATGTTATTATAAGAGATAAACAACCAACTAGAGTGAGGGCGCCGAAAGGCGAGGGAGCAGGAAGATTTGTCCTCCTATCCCCTTGGGCCAGCACGGGCCTGGTTGTAATATTATTAGAAATACAGTTGGTATATTTTTTCGCATAAGAAGACATTTTTTTAAAGAGTATTAGAAAATGTATAAAAATGAATGGGGGGCATTTCGAAAACATGTTATAATTTTTTTTTTAGAATCAATTTTTTAAGTTACCATTAAGATTAGTTAGATATTAAATTAGTGTTAAGTTTTTTTGTTGACAAATGTATTAATAAATATACGTATAAAATCATTAGCTATCAAATTCATTTGACCCAAGGCGACTTGATTTGTTGATTCTATTTAAATACATGGTTAATTTGGATAAAACTGATGAAAACTTTGATGTCGATTAGTGGCCAAATGGTTAGGTTTATCGACATTGATGAAGAGTACATTCTTTTTTGAGTTTTTAATTGTCTTAAAGTTGGTATTTTCAAATTTGCAATATCTGTCCAAATTAAAAAGATAGGATGTTATTGTGTTACTTATCAAAATCGTCTAGATAGACCACTATGGCGTGAAGCGTGTGCCCTTGTCATGCATGTTTTTGATTCTTCGCAAGCAGCTCCCAATTTGTGGCTTAATTCGAAGTGTATGTCTGTATGAATCCTTATTATATATTGTAAATGGTTTTAAGGTTTAATAATTCGTGTATATGAATATTTATCGTATAGATTTTTATAAAGATACTAATTAAAAAAATAATTGGTTATAAAAACCTAAATATATTACCTTAAATGTAGTGGCTGTATGCATTCCTGTGCAAAGCCAACCAAAGCAAAAAAAAAAGATAGGGTGTAAATAATTTTTGTGTTTCAGGTAAAGAGCCCTCTAGCGGTGTTCAAAAGAACTACTTTTAACATATAATATGAGAACCTCAAGAGCTCGGTTCGTATGCCGAACATCAACTAAATTGATGAAATATTAAATGTAATATGGCGGAAAAACAAAAACTGAAAATTAAAATTTGCACCCCTGCCCCTGTATCTTGGTAACCACGGAGACCTCGACATTTTGCCAAATGACTTACTAACATTATTTTCCTATGTAGAATCACCCCTTAAAATTTCCTAACGCATTTTCCGAACACCCTGTATTTATATGTATATATCCCATCGAACATGTATGAAATATGCTGGGAGGAAGGTTGCAAAATTCACCGCACCCTCCACAAACATTGAAGGCTCTACGAAACCAAATTCAGAGGGCCTGGGATTCAATACACCAAGAAGACATCAATTACCTAATCCTATCAATGTCGCGACGACTTAACGAATGTGTAGTGAACAGAAAATCTTCGACACATTATTTACATTAACGTGGGATATCTCAGGTATTTGGTGTAGAGTTGATAGAAAATATTAGGTGTAAGGGAATATATCTTGACCACCCTGTATTTTCAAAAAGGCTATTTCGTTGCACAAAAAAAACCTTTTAGCACATTGTGGAAAATATAACTTAATAAGGGCATAAGTGCTTCTAAGATAAACAATAATCTGAAAAATATTTTTATAACGTTCCCAGGACTTATCTCATAAATATGTCGGTTGTAAATATTTTAAGGACCCAAAACCTTAATTTATCGCATCCTGGAATTAAGTAAACATAAAGTTAAACAGTAATCAAATATTGTTAGAGATATAGAAATTCACAGAACCACCCTCAACGTTGTTTATGGTTCGGGAAAAAGAAAGCACACAGATGTCGTCAAATTGACCACCCCGCCTGGCGCATTATTTTTCTCTGTTTTTGTAGCGTATTAATTTGATTTGTAAAGTAGTTTCGTCTTATGATTTTTTTTACCTATGTAAAACAACAAGAAAGAGAAAAATCCAAAATTTACGATAAATTTCATATAGGTTTTTTTTCTAATCATAGACGGATCTTCTTAGTATAGGAATTAGTAGAATAGATTACTATAAAGTATTTTATATAAAAAGTAAATAGACTTGAACATTAAAGCCGTAAATTAGGATTTAAAAACTAAATGAACCCCGATTTAGAACCACTCGCGCCCTCTAGTTCTAGGAGGCCAAAGTGTGCAATAAGGCGTAAAATAGGAACCAATCTAACAGGGCGGTATTACAGGGTTAATATTCCTGTTTAATTGGTGGAAAAGGGCCTAAGCCAGAGACCACGCGAAATCAAGTGGGGATCTGTCAGGGAAGGACGGATAAGTTTCATGGAATTTTAAAATCATTATTTAAGACAATTACAGTCTGAACCTCGTTATAACGTGTTGTGTTTTACTCGTGAGTTCTCTGTTCAGAGGGTTTTGATCTTAAACATTTTTATTATTAATTAAATTCTTTTAATAGACAAATAGATAGAATATTTAAGGTAATTTCACTAAGGGTATCCTTCTTAAGGGAAAGGGTTTATCATCCTTTGTTTTTTTTTGTAAAGTATAAACAGCAGTAAGTGATTTTAAATATTTTTGTTTAAAGCTTGTATTTCCTAAATTTACCAGGGGATCTAATCTTTTCCAAATTGGTTTTAACTTATACTTAATAAATAAAACATAGGCAGTTCATTTCGTACTAAAATCTAGTTCTCATTGTTATAGTCAGTTCTAACTTTTTTTTAGTTTATCATTGTAAATATTTGCTTTATTTATATTTGTAAATAGATTTAATTGTTTTGAGAAATTCTTCTTTTATTGCTCTGGGGGAACACATTAGAAAAGGGGGGTTACCTTTGTGCGCTAGTGCAATCGTACCAAGTGGCAGCAAAGAACAACAGAGAGAATCCCAAGTACAGAGACGACGAGAAACAATATAGTTGTAGGCGTAATTGATAAGATCTAATAAACTAGTAGTCATCGCATACTAAAACATCAAGAAAGAAGACCAGCCTACCTTTTAGAGTGCCTTTGTCATCAAATATAAAAGTTCCGATTAAAATTGAAATAACTACCAACTCCGAAGTGGGAAAAGTAGTTCTCGGATGTCGGCCACTATGCTACCATTAACAACTTTTACGACAAGTCGCGAGTATTTTCCCACATAGGAACACTATAAAGGATGTATGCGTTCTTAACAAGTTTCAAACTGGTAGTGACCATAGATTAATCAGAGTGAAAGTAGTGTTGGACACACGATTAGAAAGGCTAAAATTAGTTAGACAACCAACAACCATAGGAATAGATACTGATAATCTAAAAGAAAACTCCAGTCAGTACGAAAATCTATTAAACAACAAGCTTCACGATCAAGAATTACACTCACAACAGCTAATAGAAACGGTAGTAAGCTGCGCCAAAGAGGTAGGAGGTCGAAGACAACAAAACCGACATACGAAACTTTCAAATGAGACTAAAACACTCCTAAAAAAAAGGAATAGGTACAAGCGTGTGACAGTCCGGAAGAGGTATTGTTTTTCTAAAATACTAGTTACAAAATACCAACCTCACCAGATGCACGTGTCGCGTACGCTCCACCAGCAGTTCGCTGTTTGCTTTGCAGCTTTTCGTGTCACAATCGGTCTGTGGTGTGCTCTGCTTGTACTTGGGTTCGTAGTATCTGGTACACGTCAAGAAGTCAAACAAGAGACTTTGTATAAAACATACTTTAATATAAAAATAGAAAAATAGTATAAATGCCTCTTAGGCTTTTAGTAACTTATCTTTTCTGTATCTAATGTATCTAATCTTAATGTGTATAAATCAAGTTATTATATATATATTTAAACATTAAACAATCATCCTTTAATATACACAGTTTACAATAATATATGAGTATTGTTATAAAAACTAATATTTAAATAATAACATGGGTAACACCCTGTTAACCTTCACGGTCAATTGCTTTAGATACGTGCATTGGATTGATGACCTAACAAGTACTAGTGACTAACCTTTCAAGATTATTCTTTAGCCTTTTGTTTCAACCATGAATCCATTACACCTTCCCCGCAAAAGTTGAAAAAAAAATGTTTTCTGAACTTTTTTTTTTCATTCTGCTATCTTATATACTATGTACAATTTAAGACTTAAAACTAACGTTTAATAATATTTTTATGTACCTCCTTAGGTTTATCATTTACATTTAAAACTACATTGGGATTCTTAATATCTAAAATTTTAAATGGACCTTTAAACAAAGGTGCTAATTTATTCTCTACATTTTTGTTTTCTATTAGGACCATGTCTCCGATTTTATAATTATAGCTATTGCATCTTTTATTGGAGTTTATACGCTTAGTTTTTGAAACAATTAAGTTATTTCTTGCATCGTTCCACGCAGTCTGCAATCTAAATTTCAACTCAAATGGGTAGTCCTCAAAATTATAAATAGGATCGATTTGATTAGTAAGGTTTGACGGGATTTTGCTTATTTTACCAAATACAAGCTCGTATGGTGTATAGCGTGTTGAGGTGTTTACCGTGTTGTTATATGAAAAACACCAATACGATACCCAATCGCTCCAATTACTTTCTTTATATTTTGACAATTGCATACGCAAATACGCACCCAAATGTTTATGTGAGTTTTCCAGACCTCCAAGCGTTTCATGATGGTATGCTGTAGAATTTAACTGTTGGATCCCTAATAGTTTACAAGCTTCTTTAAACGTGCTAGACATAACTTCCAACCCTTGGTCCGTTAGGATTTCACAAGGTATCCCATATCGCAGTATAAAATTTTCTACGAATGCCTTTGCTACCGTTTTAGCTTCCTTATCCTCTATTGGATATCCTTCCACAAACTTTGTTAAGTCGCACTGAAGCGTCAAAATGTATTTTTTATTTTGGCTATCCTCAGGTAGAGGGCCTACAAGGTCAAGTGCAACCTTTTCGAATGCCGATTTAGCCGTACTTGTTATTACCATTGGTACCTTCTTCGGATTTGAATGCTTATACCTTTGGCAATTATCACAGTTTTTGACAAAGTGGCTTACGTCTCCTTTGAGACCTGCCCAAAAATATCGTTTCCTTATATTGTTGTACATGCGTTGTACACCCGCATGACCACCCGTTGGTAACGTGTGAAAATCATTTAAGATTATATGTCTTAATTTTTTATCTGTTATACGTTCCGCATCCGGAACTATATTTATTTTTATAGTCAGTTCTAACATATGCGATTTACATTTACTTAGTAAATTTAAAAATTCTGCACTTTCTGCATTTCTTAATATATATATTTCCGGAATATTATTTTCTATGCACCATTTGTCCAGATGTCTCAACGTGTCACGCACTTGCTTTAGCCCAAGTGTTTTGGCCTAAAAACACTTTTCCAACTTTTATTTGGCCGTTGGCAGCCTTTAAAAAAAAATTATTTTTTTTTTATTTTTCTTTAAATAAAATTAATAACAATTAAATATCAAAAGTACAGTAAAGCTGAAGGTGAGTAGCAGAGAGAGCGTGCAAAAATGCCCTAACTCATTTGCCGAAGAGTAGGGGGGGTTAAACTGGGCGCCACTGCTTTTGGTGCCAGGCCTAGCAGAGACCTTCCAAGATTTAATTGGGAACTCTCGTTCAACTTTACTACCACTCAAAGACAAGAAAAACTTTAATAAAGAATATTAACATTGGAAAAAAAGGAGACACTAGGCGAGCCAAATAAAACACTATATTTAAAACAAATAGTTAATTGAATTTATTATAAATTTGTAATTTAAGTTTACAAAAAAATTTATAATCAAAATAAAATGGTGAATGCGCTAGGTTATGAAATTACAAAATTTAAATTTATAATTTAAAAGTTTACAAAAAAATATATATAATAAAAATGAAATGGTGAATGCGCTTAATAACTGTTAAATTTTCTATACTGATGAAAAGAATAAATATTAAAACTATAAGTCTACAATTTCAAAGAAAATATATAAAATATAAAAATATATATAAATACCGCTTATTAAATTAACAATAATTTAATGACCAGGTGCACCATTTGAAAACCAATAAGAAAATTAAGATTTACCAAAAAAAAAATATTACAATAAAAATAAAAGAAAGGGCCTCAAATAATGTATAACAACATGGTAAAAATCCAAAAGGTAGGGTCCTAAATTGTTTCTTGAAAAGTGTTAAAAAAAAATTGTTAGTAAGTTAATTTTAATGTTGCCTGTTTTGTTGAATCCAAGTGATGGCAGGTGTGCCAGCCACTACACCGTGAAGAGGGATGGTGTCCAAAACTACAAACAATACATTAACAGTTGGTCACTATCTCTGACCCGTCCCAAGAAAACATCTACCAAATTGATGGCCCCTCCAAACCAAAACGAAAACCGTTTCAAAATTAATTAATGGCCCAGCAGAAATATGGCCCGTCCGAAGAACCCTTCAAAATTCAATACTAATTAAAACCCAATAAAACGTAAGATAATTAAGCGACTTTAAAAATCCCAAGAAAATTCCCTCAAATCCCATACTGTATGTGTTTCATTAAAAAAAGTTAATAAAAGGAAACTTTAAAATCTGGTGCTTGGTTCGAGACCTTTCAGTAAACAAAAAAAATAATTACTTATTAAGTAAGCAACGTTAATTAATTATAAAACAATAAACAATCTCATTAAATCAAGATAACAAAAAAAAAATAAAATTGTTTTAGTAAACTAGTTTACAAAAAAAAATTATGCCCTATTCCATTGGCACCAAAAACAAAAGAACATATTCCCTAGCTACCAAAAGTTTATTAACAATCACTTAACTAGTGTAAAATAAAAGGTAATATATCCATACGATTGTATTTAATCGTAGGTAAAAACCCAAAACATATTTATTGATCTTTCTGACTGATAATTTAAATAGTTCAATCACGATATATTTACTTGTTTGCTTTTTGTCTTAAAAAACACTCTATCTTGTAGAATTAGAAGATACCAACAAAATAAAAATAACTTAAATAACATTGATAAATGATAATTAAATAAGGTAAAAAAAAATAAATAACTAATTTTTGTTAAGTATAACAAAAGCCTCTCCGGCCTACTAAATTAAAATTAAATTGACAATTTAAATAATAAATAGGTCTCGAACAGTCACCCAGATGCTTAAACCCTGAAGAAATGTCTCAAAAAGAAAAAAATATGACAAAGAAAACTTGGTAATTAAAAATGTATTGCAAAAGGAGGTAATTTAACCCCCAGAAAATTAATTAATACTAAAAGAGACAAAGAATCTATACACAAGCGCCATCTAACGGCGATTTATTAAAAAAACTTATAACGCTAATTAGAGTAGCCAATTAACGTAACTGTCAAAAAAACAACAAAAGAATAATTCAATAAAATTGCGATTTCGCAATAATTTAGCCACAACAAACCCCTTAAATTGAAAGTTGTAATTAGGGTAATTAATAATTGATTCTTACTGAAATTCGACTTGCCCAACTTTGTGACGTAATATATAGAAAAAATAATGAAAAATCCCCTGAACCACCAGCGCGTCTTAAAAAACCCAAATAAATCATTAATGTACCGTTTTATACGGAAAATACTCAGTTAGAATATTTTAGTATTTTTCAACTAACACATGATCCCTGCGGCGTCAAACTGCAAATTTATGCAATGCAGATTTCTTTCCCGAAACAGCCAAAAGGCAACGCAAACCAACAAAATTCACACAAAACCAAAGAGTAACTTAAATCGGGAAAGATTTCTAGGGAAATTTACCTTTCGTCTATAAAAGATAGCTTGAATACCAGTCGCTGCAAATTTTCTAGTTTTCGGCTTGAAGAATGACGTGAAAGTGGCAAATGGTAAAACATGGCCGACGGCCCTTCGTCCTTCCCAAAGTACCGTGGGCCCCGCGCATCGCTGCTAATTCTGGGAATTTTCTCGCCTCTGAATTGGCAACATCGTTACCATTTTGAGTTGCCTACCCATGCTGCCCAAATAACAATTTTAAATTTTTTTAGTACACGATACTACGGGGTAAAAGCAACGTAAAGCATAAGGTAGGATCCAAATACGATAGAAAAACAAAGAAAAGTTACAATCAAATTTGGAGCCTTTTGCCAAAATAAACTGAAAAAAAAAAATGAAAACCATGCATTAAGGTAAACAAACTAAATTATTAAACAAACCTAGGAAAAAGAACTAACCGTGACAGGTGATAAAAACCCAAAATTTACCCCAAGTTTTCTGCATCTTAAAGCTTTTTTCTTTACAACCCTGACTACAGTTTGTCAATAAATAAAAATTTTGACCAATAAATTTTTAATCAGTTAAAGTGTAATTTTTTTTTATTTTTTTCTCAATTTTCCTTAATTTTGAAGATCTAAAAAAAATATAATTAGCCTATGATCGCAGGTCAACTTTTCACTCATCTTCTCTTGATATCTCTTTGAAGAAGTTCTAAAACAATAGTGCCCAAATATTGCAAAAACGGAGCTCGCGCCGGGGTTTAAAGAGTCTTTAGACATTCGAAGATTCTAGCAAAATCGGACCAGTTTTTTTTTTTTTTTTAATATATTATATATATATATATATATATATATATATATATATATATATATATATATATATATAAAAAATTAAAATTTAATAATTAATAAAAATAATTATTAATTTTAAATTAATAATTAAAAATTTTTTTTTTTTATATATATATATATATATATATATATATATATATATATATATATATATATATATATATATATATATATATATATATATATATATACAGATTCCACGGAAAAAAGGGGTTAAGAGGAAAAACTTTTTATTTTTAATTTTATCGAAAAAAACTACTCTTGATAAAAAATTTTGCTACTTCTTAAGTAAGATTGGGATAGAAACATTTAACATATTTTATACGCGGCGTTCAGAAAATTGAAAGAACTTAAAATGGTAAAAGAGTAAAGTGCATTTATTTAAGAAGATATGGAAATAAGTTACTAGGAAAAGTTATTCAAAAGTAGAAGATAGTTCCTAATACCAATTTTCAAAAAAATCGGCCTACTTTTATTAATTTGTGATGAAAATTATTTTATTTAAAACCATGCATGTAATAATGACATTTCACCTATCTTTGAAATGTGAAAAGTTGACGTTTTTTGACTTCTACTTTCCACCCGGTTGGAAAGTAATTTTTTTTGTAATTTCATTGAATATTGATATTTCAAAATGGTATAGTGACACACGAACATACGCATTCTAATAATAATAATAATATTCTCGAATTTCTGGTGGAGTAGCAGCAAACTTAAATTCCTCATTTGATAACATTTTTTTTTGGATGCGCAAAATTAAAACAAATTACTGTTCAAATTTAAAGCGTCTATCTTACACTGTATGTATTGACACTTTGACAACCCGTTACCATGACAACGATACGGGATCAATTTTTATAATTTCAATTTAAAATAATAGGAAATGAATAAAGTGGTTGTTAATAAAATAGTATACAAACCTCGGTGGGAAGTTTCATTTCTGTCTCGAGAAGTATAGTAACGCATCTCTCGACAGAAATGAAACACTTTCCACCTGGGTATGTAATATACTATTATTATCAATTAACTAATTCCAAATTAACAACTCATTTTTGTACTAGTAGGCGTTGATAGTGACAAGCTTTATTGACACTTCGCTTTTATAATTCATTAGCCGTAGTATCGTCAGCTTTAAATGCTTACTTTACAGCAAAAAATTTGATAAAATTGATAATTAAAATTTAAATTCATATAATCATGGCTAAATGGGCAGAGCCCAAGGCCACAAGAAAAAAAAATAAATTGATACTAAAATAAATTAAATCACAAATAAATAAAAGTAGGCCGATTTTTTCCAAAATTGGTATTAGAGACTACTTTTTAATTTTAAACAACTTTTCCTAGTAACTTATTTTCATATCTTCTCAAATAAATGCACTTTACTCTTGTACCATTTTAAGTTTTTTAATTTTCCGAACACCGCGTATAAAATATGTTAAATGTTTCTATTCAATATTACTCTAAGAAGTAGCAAAATTTTTATCAGAGTATCTTTTTCGATAAAATAAAAAAAAAAGTTTTCCTCTTCAACACCTTTTCCGTGGACATAAGTATATATATATATATATATATATATATATATATATATATATATATATATATATATATATATATATATATATATATATATATATATATATATATATATATATATATATATATATATATATATATATTATATATATATTAATTATGAAAACTATTAATTATCTACCTTCTTATTGTCCTAAGAACCAACATTATTTTACTTATAAATAAAGCTGTTTATAATAATTTCTTAACAATTGCGTCAGTGCAATAAATTCTTTTACCAACTCATCTTACCTATGTAGAGATCCCAAAAGACAGTTTAAAATATTTTCCCGGGTCTTAAATTCAGCATTAAACTCATTTTGGGTAAGGACATATTGATAGAAAAAGTCTTGCTGATATTGATTTCATAATATCTCAAAACGGCAACAATTATCAATTAATTTTTAATTTTGTCATTTTTACAAAAAAATTTTTAAAT